>JARHVA010009283.1:0-42500 GCA_037957365.1 Torreya grandis
AATATCCAATGATTAAAATGAATGGAACAATGATGATTATTATGAAAATAGTGATGAAGAATATGAGTCTCATGTTTTTAACTCTTGTCTCACTCCTCCTCTCAACCATAATACACTTCCAAATGTTGTTTCCACTTCTATGAATCATTATATTTCAAATAATGCACATGTTCATGTTATTAACACATTTTATACTCAATTAGAATGTGATACACTAAAACATAAAGATACCAATGAATCTCCCAAGCCACCCCTCACTATAGTAGAACTCAGTTCTCACTCTTCACCTAAAGAGAATGGTATCCCACATCCCTATAGTAAGGTCCAAGTTACCATTACTCCCAAGGTTCAAGTGAGCACACCCCCTCTTTACGATCCAATTTCTAAATTTCACATTCCCATGGCTAAAATTAACAATCAAATTTAATGATTAAATGAAGCACTTCAAGATGTTAATGTACCATCCTAGGATATTTTATCTTTGATGTATGTAGTTGGTTAATTACAACACCAAGTACATATCCTTACCTTATAAAATAAGTTTTATAAGTCTTGGATGAATGCCAATTATCTACATGGTAATCTAATTCTGAAAACATTCATAAAAGCTTCATTGCCTAAACATTTACAAATACAATCATTGCCTCACTTTGGTGGAATTAGAGATCTATTTGTACACCTTCAAGCCTTTTGGAAGGCTTTGCCATCTCATGTGAGTCCTTTAATTCTACTAAAATTATTCCAGCAAACATTAGTGGGGGACACACAAAATTGGTTCTTTCATCTACTCCTCGTTGGTTCCTTGCACACATATGATGACTTAGAAGAGGAATTTCTCAGATATTACATAGTAAACATGGGCCCTCATTTTACATATGAGAAACTCACAAATTTACATCATAATACTTTAGAGCCATTTAGTGATTATATATTATGATTCAAGAATCACATGTTAAGATTGATATACAAACTATTAGATTTAGAGATTCAACATATCTTTATTTAGGGGCTTCACCAACCTCTCCTCAAGCATCTACTATATCAAATAGAGTCTTATTTTAGGCACTTATGCTATTTATTTATAGCTTTGGAAAATAAATTGGGATTGATTGATGTAGATTTAGTTGATTGTATTACTCTAGATTTCATGGTAGTATATACATCTATAGCTCCTAACACACAACATCCACCATGTCCTAAACAAGATACAAGATCACAACCCAAAAATCAATCAATTAAGATCATAGAGCTAATCTCTAGAGTATAATCTATAGTATGCACTACAAATACCAACATCAAATCACCACTACAATTTGATTTAGAGCAAGATAATCCATCATCATATTATCAACACTCTTAGATAGGAGGTTAATTACATTACCTTCTACTCATCGATGAGATCCACATCCCATATAGAAATAGCCACATTGACCCTTTTGCAACTATCATCATATCCATGGACATAAAGATAATGATTGTTATGGACTCAGAGATTACATTACTATATGTGTTGATAATGACTTCATAACATTCACATAGGGGGCACTGAGATCTCCACCATGGAACCATAGGCCTCATTCACCCATGGCTGAGTCATCCCAAGACATTCCTTCACAAGAATCATCGGTCACTCATCATGAGAGAAATGTAATTTCTAAGATAGATCCTCATAAGAGATCTCCTATTCCACCTATTTAGAAGGTTTGAAAACTTATACAATGAGAAACAACCTATATAGTAGTAGTGTAGTTTGAGGAGTACAAAGTGCAGTTCCATATACATATCTAACAAGGTCATAAGCACCATAGTAGAGTACTGCTCACAAGAAATTTTCACTATGGATAGATTTTTTAGGTCTTATCTCATGTAGTAATCCACTATGGTTAAGATTAAATAAACCCAACATCACAACAACTATGTTCTCATAAGCCCAAGAATGTAGTAAAGTAGCTAGACTCACACCACCACTGGATGCCTCTTGAGTAAACTGGTACAAATATCTATATAAGTGTGTAATATTAGTCCTAACCTATGAGAAAACCATTCCATACACCTCTACAATGTGCATAATCCTATGCATCTTATATGTAATCAACACCTCACTCCTATTCATAGAAACAAATGAATCTAATAACATGTCCAACCACTACTATAAATGTGAAACACTTGAATACATAATAACTGACAATAATACATCATTATCACTACCTCTCTTATGTATGCTTGAAGGTACACCAGTAAAATAGAAGGATGCATGGACCATTAACATCCACATCTATGTCATCTTATAATGTCAACCACCATCCACTAACCAACAAATAAAAAATATGGTAAACATCCTCTAGAGTAATCATAATCTTTTCAATCAAAATACATAAAGTACATATGTCTAATTCAACCTCTCACATAAGGTGATAATCAAATACTTGTCCTACTACATAGTGCCTAGGTCACACACATGACCCAACCTTACCCTATCCATCAAAACTCTCTCATAAATTGACAAAGGTAATAATCTTAGGGTCTCCATCACTTGGCCTCTACAAAAAATCCCTCATCCATACCTTACCCTAAAAAAACACCAATACATAGTATCTATATTAGTCAACCATGTCAAGAAGAACAACTAAGCTATACAATAATAGAAAATAACTTAGAAACTCAAAAAACTAGTCCTAATGGACAAAAACATTGCAAAAGGACATTAGATTGGACAACAATGTTAGAACCTAGATAGTAGTGCAAACCATTGGATAAAATCACTGACTCCTAGATAGGAGCATTAGAACTAGTGGAAATTTCCTAAAACACTTCAAAACAACTCAAAAACATCAAAAATAGGCTTCCAAATAGGGAAAAAACATGAGTTTCATCTACTTACCAGGGTAACCTCCCCACCAACCTAAAATTGGGTTGGGAACTACTCAAATAAAGTCATGATAAGTGTTCATCTCCTCAACATATTTCCTACTCCAGATTTCCAAATCTCAACCTAGTTAACGCACAAATGAATAAAGAATCATTCCAATTTTCCTATATCAAACAACTTTCTCATTTAAAGAAGAATGCCATTTTTCCTATAACTTCAACCCTCTAGCTCCATTTTTAAATGACATTTTTTTCCAACAAAATCATAACAATGATACCTTCAATATCACATGAGCCTCACTCTCTTAGTAAATCATCTGTCTATTATGGCACACACATCTCTATACCAATTTTTTACCCAGACATACAATTTGGTCCTAACTAATCAAAGACCTATTCAACTATCAAATAATTCAACCTAACTAATCAAAAACTCATTAAACTATCAAAAAATTTAGCCTAACCAATCAACAGCTCATTCAACTTTCAAAACAACTCAATCTAATCAATCAAGTAACTTCTCAAGCAATTCAAACTATACTAACCTCATGCCTATCAGTACACCACTAGTCATCACTTTTGGCTCAACCTCCTATATCATATATCTCATACCTCTCCCTAAAATCTGGCATCATTCCCAATATTCCTATTCTTATACTTACATAGCATATCCATCCATTTTCATAAGTGGATACACCATGGCTCTTACACCTTCAATATTCATATTATCAGATCTAGCTCAGAGCGATCAAAATATATAGTGATTCAGACTACATGGGTCACTCAACATGATTTTCACACTTCTAATATTTAGATTACCAAATTTAGCTTATATCAGTCTAAATAACATAGTGATTTAGACTACATGGGTCACTCAACATGGTTTTTACATGTCTAATAGTTAGATTATCATATTCATCTCAAATTAGTCAAGATATACAGTGATTCAGATTACATAGGTCATTCAACATTACTCAATACATTCAAAGGGACATACCCTTAGTTTATAGATACACAAATGACTTAGATGTATAGTGGTTTAGATTATATGGATTCATAGTGACTTTAATATAGATTTAGACCAGATACCATTTTTGGGGGTATGTACATCACTATACATCTCACACATAACTTCATACAACATGACATAGTTACAAACTAGATAACATATTATAGGCATAATAAAAAGCACATTATTTTGATCTCCAATTTTACACATGGGATATTGCACAATATCTCATATCATATGTGGTTATATATATATATATATATGCATCACTCACATACCAGATTTGGGGGCATGACATAGATGATCATGTTCTTTAGCATCCAGGATCATACAGACTTGAATTGAAAGACATGCCATCCTCTTCTTACACATTTAATAGAGTTTATATATTACACCCAATTGCAACCAAGTTGCCCCCAAATTAGACCATATGGCCTCTACACTGATTGGTTCATAACATTACACATACCTAAACTATATAATTTTATGCAGGATAGAGGGTAGACATTGGTTTTAAGCCTCTAGGCACTTCTTAGTTCTAGTTTTATTTATACAATGTGGTGGCATGACATATTTTTCTCTTCATAGTATACATATTTTATACACATTCTAGATTACATGAGTTTATGTAGGATAAAGGATAGAGATTGGTTTTGGGCATCCAAATGTTTCTCATTTCTAGCCAGATTCAACATAAGGGGGTAAGCATTGCCCTCCTTCTCCATGATTACATAGATTTTGTATTTAGATTTAGTATAGGGGGCATCCATTTTAGGGATTACTTCTTTATCTAAGCACTATTCATCTCTTCATCTACTTCCCTAGCTAGGAAGTTGGACCCTTTTTCAACACACTTATCTCCACATAAGTAGGTTTAGGTACATATTTTATTTTCTTTATTTTACTCTAGTACTTAATTTCATTGCATCACTAGATTAAAATTGAGGCAAATGTATACACCCCAAATTAGTCAAGAAACCACACATATCATGTCTTTTCACATTTCTTTCATGGGAGACTCTAACTGGAGAATATGAGCTTTTGTTCACATTTAGCCATGTCCTTTATTTTATTTAGTTGGGTATTGTTCTATGCATAAGTCACCTTTTCACCTATTCCCAGTCTTCCTAAGCCTTTAAAATAGTCCTTCCACCTCATCTACATCAAGTTTTTAATCCTCTTTCTATCTCCCTAGGTCCTAGGACTATAGGACAATATCATTGGGGTTGGACTATAATGCTGGCACCACTAGTGTCTATTTTTAACACTCTTATCTAGGGCCATTTTGAGTTCTAATGATCAGTTTCTTTGGCTAGTTGAGTCGTACCCAATTTATTATCTTTGTCCTTAAATTTTCCCATGTCATCCAAATTCAAATAAATCTCCCAAATTTTAAATAACAAGTCTCATATATAAAATACTTCACAAGGCATTTTATATCTATCACTTACTACTTTGACACATTAGACATAATAAAAATTAGTTAATAGTATAGCTTAGCATTCTGCATCACATATAGACTTACATTCTTGATCAAGGGAGGGCCTAGGCTAAATTCATTCTTGCATCTATCATGCACCTTCCCTAAGGGAGAACTACATTTGATCTAAGACCCTAGATTGAGGGTTAATGTAAGCAGCAATCATGACAATAAGGGTTCTAGATTATGTGATCATTCTTCTCCTAACCTAGTTTTTCCCCTTTTGCTCCTGATGTATTTATTGTTTGCATGTGTGTAGATGAATATAGGGTTTTGGAGATTTAAAAAAACCAATAATGAGTTATATTGACTTCCAACATCTAAAATTTGGTATGCATGTTCACACTAACATGATGAACAAAACCTAAAAAACTTAGATCTTTAAGACAACAAAAATAGTGGTGGAATATAGAACCAGTGATACTACTATCCACATTTAGTGTTCCTATCTATTTAGAAAATGAAGGCCAGATCTAGATTTTAAATAGTTTCCCAGTCCTCCATCTCAATTTCTAGCTCTTAAATCATTTGATTCATCCCATGTTTTGATAAGTTTATTTTTCTTCCTTATGTAATTTACTTTATAAAAATCTATATTTTACCATATAAAAATAGATTTTACCTTACTACAGACCCCTTTTTATTTAGGAACTAAACACTAGTTTCCAAAAAATAATAAAGTAGATTGTAATCCTCTCAAAACTCCCAAGACTAGGTGATGAGTCTCAAGCTTTTCAGCATAGGACTATTAATTAGTTAGCTTTAAAAGGGTCATCACTCATACTAAGTATTATAACTACAAGGGTTTTAATCCTAAATGGAGATGGAATAGGGTTAAAATGGTGAAATTAATAATGCCAAGTATGACCTTCTTCAATAGAAAATAAAAAGTCATAGGAATCCCTTAAGCTCTAAAATTAGTCTTGAGTTAAGCATGTTAGGATAGCCATAATGAAGCCTATACCCATCATTAAAGGTTGTTCAAATTTTGGAGGTAGTTTTATATTGAAGAAATAACCTATCAAACCATGAGTCACCAAAAAAAATGCTTAAACAATGCCCAAAAGAAATTCCTTCAAAAATCATTGCTCTCAGCTTGTACAGGATTATACCCCTGCCTAGGGTTTCTTGAGGTCTAAAAGAGCTTGTAGTTTATCTTTTATCAATCCAAAATTAATGAAATTTGGAGAGGAGATGGTTAATGCCATTTTCTATATGTGTGGAAAGTTTTTAGGTGTTATTTAAAATCCATGGAAAATTATCTAAATTTCTATGTTTGTAGATCAAAAGAACATAGTCTAAGCCTGTTAACTCTAACTATTGATTTATCTATGGGTCCAAGAATGGATGAAGGGAGGATTTAAAGAAGAATGAAAATATAATGACCATAAAAGTAACTCTCAAGTATTTTTCACTACTTTAATAAGCCAAAGACAAAGGGATAATTCCATCTAAATCCTCCATGTAGCTCAGAGGCTTGAGTTTTATATTTTGATAGGTACAACCTATAAGTTGAGTCTATAGTTATGTAAAATACAAAAACTAGTAACTTAAGCATGGATAATTACACCCAATCTTTAGGTCACTTTTTATTACTCTCATGACCCCTTAGGCCTAATTTCACTAATTCCCAATCATCCTTGGCCTTCCAGACTTGATCCCAATTGAGCTAGGAACATCTCTTCATGACTAATCCATCCCCCTGGCCCCATCAGCTCAGGACAATAGCACCCAATTTGGACACTAGCATCAAAACCTAGGGTGTCTAACTTTTATCACTATTGTCCAAGTGCATATTAGACCCCAATGGTCATTTCCTTCTATATCTTTATCTTCAATCATGTCATCCTAATGTAAATTCATTTAGCCTATGACCAATAGATCCATATATAATCCCATTCAAAGATCATTTAGAAAGGTTCAATAAATATCACTCAAGAAAGCAAGAATACAAGAAAGACCTCTCTAGAAATATTTTGTATTCTCTACATATAGATAACCTATTCAAGACCTTACACCAGTCCCTAATCATCTCAGGAATACCCAATTTTAGTATTTCTTGCATTTCATTCACTATTGCACTAAGCAATCTTAAAGGGAGAAATACATATGGATTGATCCCTCCTCTGAGTATTAGTATGTAGGCAACATGCCCACACATAAGGTGTGAAGCATGTCCAGTGCATATTACACACACTAACCCCTTTTTGTTTCACTCAATTGCACATAAGATATAAGTACATAAAGAATCAGCTCTATAAGTATCTCCATTGATATGAAGGCTCTAAAATTTGGTACACAAGCTCACACTAACTAGGTGAATAAAATATAGGAAGATTAAATCCTCAAGACAAAAGAACTAGAGAAGGACTATAGCATCAGAACCTAGGGTGTCCAGTTCTAGCATTCCTATCCAATCAAGAATAAAGCTTAGTATTTTGTTTACGATAGTGTCCCAGGCCTGCACACAAATCTCTAGACCTTGTCTTAGTTGGATCAACATAAAATAAGATAAGTTTAATTTTTTCTATCTCATTACTATTTTTAGAAATGGTCAAATTGAAATTAAATTTCACAAATTAGTACATTTATACACTTTCAAGCCAATTAAAGGCCTTACACTAGACCTAGTCATCTCAAGCACACCTAGTTTTTGTATTTATTGCATTTTCATTCACTATTGCACTAAGCACTCTTAAAGGTAGAACTACATATAGCTTGATCCCTCCTTAGAGTATTTTTATTTAGGCATTATGCCCACATATAGGGTGTGAATCATGTCTAGTGTATCTTACACATGCTAACCCATTTTCCCTATTTGCAAAACTTTATATTCAAGTGCATAAAAGATAAAGACATAGATAATCATCTCTACAAGGATATTTATTAATAGTGAGGCTCAAAAATTTGGTACACAAGCTCAAATTGACCAGGCAAACAAAATGCAAAAAACTTAGTTCCTCAGGATAATAGTGTTAGGGAAGGACTATAGTGCTAGAGTCTAAGGTGTCTAGTTTTAGTGGTCTTATATAATCAAGAAATGAAGTTTAGGATCCTATTTTTAATAGTGTCCCAAGATTTTACACAAATTTATAGACCCTGTCTCAGTTAGATCAATACTGTATAAGATAAGTTTAATTTTCTCTCTTGCTACTATTTTTAGAAAAGATCAAATTGTAATTAAATTTCACAAATTAGTAGCTTTAATTTGGAATATTATTTACTAATTTTATCCTCCTTAGACCCTTTTATTATTTAGTAATTAAACACTAATTTCCCCAAAAATAATAAATCATTTAGTGAACTTGACTTACTTCAAATTGTGCATAACAATCCTAAAAACCCTAGGGTGAATTCTTAACTGATTTTCCCCATATATTCATCATTTTTTTAAAAATTTAGTAGTAAATTTTAAAATAATTTTATTTCAAATCCTAGTTGCATCAACTATCTCCCATTAATTTTCCAATATTAATCCAATATTCTTTTGATATTTTACTTGCATATCTAAATTAGAAATTTGATTCAAATTCTCAAATTCAATAGTAATTTAAAAAATACTTTTATTTCAAACCCTAGTTGCATTAACTATCTACCAATAATTTTTCATTCATTTTTTGAATTTTTAGTTGCATATTAAAATCAAAAAATCACTTCAAATTTCAAAAATTCATAGTAATTTCAAAAATATTATTTTTCTCAAAACCCTAGTTACATATACTAGGTCCCATTAAATCAGACACTTTCCCATAAATTTTTGAATTTTTAATTGCATAATTAAATCAAAAATTCAATTTCAATTTCAAAAATTCATAGTATTTTTCCAAACTATCACTTTTAAATCCCTAGTTGCATGTACTAGCACATATTTGCTTCTTGAGGTATCACATTACATCCATAATTAAATTACAAAAATGATTTTCAATTATGCACGATTTTTTCTTACATTTCTTGAAAATAATAAGGAAACCATAATGGGCCCTATCATGTACATGAATGATGAAGTCTATCATATGTTAGTACAAATCTTCATCCTTTGAATTTCATGAATATGTTTCATTATATGGGATGACATTACAAAATTCATTACCAAAAATGCACAAAATTTCAAAATTCTTTTTGCATATTCTCTTTTGCCCATATAAAACAATTACTAACTCCATTTTGTTAAACACATTAGAAATGTTATGTTACATGTCAAAAGCTTATTTTATGCAATAATTCATGATCTCTACCCTTTACTTTCTATCACTCATGTGGAAATTTTTTCAAGCTTATCATGCTAAACATGTAAGAAATGTTATGATTGATGTCAAAATTTTCTATTCATTAATGCACAAATTCATGATTTCTATCCCTTGATTTATATCCCTTGCTTTCTATCTCTCATATTAATTTTTTTCAAGTTTATCATATTAAACACATTAGAAATGTCATAGCACATGTCAAAGTTCTTTATGCATCAGTGAATAAATACATGCTCTCTCTCCCTTGATTTATATCCCCATGTGGAATGATCTTTATTAACATATTTTTATACAACTTATAACTCCAATTACATGAAATTTATCCCACATACATGGTTTATACCTAGAGAATCCATTACATAAGCTAACAACCACCTGTCAAGTTTCAATGTCATATCTTATGCATAGAAAATAGTTTCCTTCTCCTCGTCTCCCCCAAGAGGGTGATAGATACTTTCCCTCTAAGCAGGTCCATGCTATCACCCCTCCAAAAGATGAGGAATCCCATAATATTATTCATAATGCATACATTAAACCTATAGCTTCTTTAAAACTTATTCAACATATGTGCTTACATGTTTAATCAAAAGTAACTAGGGTTTGCACTTGTGAAACTCTAAGAGATCAAATCACCAGTATGAGCAAGTTAATTTCAGATTTACAAATACATAATCAGCTATTACATGATAATATCAAAACATTGGAAAATTAGATTATAATACAAAAGCCTCAAAGGCACCCTAGTGTCAATCATGTATATGTACCTTCATCTAGTCAATTGGTTATAAGCAATGTTACATATCAAAACAAGAAATCATGATAAAGTAACTCTACAACTAGTGATTCAAAAAAGCATTAAAAGATTAAAAAAGAGTTAAAGCAAGGTTTTAAGTTAAATTATTAAATCTAATTTGATCAAACTACCTCTACATCCAGTGAGAAGATATAGGTATTATTGTGCATATCATAGAATGCATGGGCATCACACAGATTCATGTTTGGCATTGAAACAATATATACAATAGATAATTGATAATGAGGACCCTATATAAGGTAAATCAGTCAAAAAATCCATAGTGACATAGTAACACATTCATAAAGGGTCAAATTCAAAAATAGTATAAAAGTGGTTACCAAAACATAACTCAAAACAATAAAAATATAAAAAAGCAAAATCAAATCCATAAAAAATAATAAAAGCATAAGTAAAGCATGAAAAAGATGAAAATATACCTCTCCAAAATGAGGCTCAAATTTCAAAGCAGTATGGGTTTGTTTAAAAATATCTATAATAGTTTGATTTTCAAGGTGAAGGGTTGGGCAAGCATGCTTAAGGCATCACTACTATTCTAGCAGTTGATAATGTTTGTCACCAAGGTTTGGGATTTATTAAACATCTTAGGGTAAATCATTCATAGACATAATTTATCAAAGGAAAAGGTCTAGAGACAACAAAAGTCAACACTAGAATTCCATTGGTTCAAAATCAAAATGATAATGATGAGTGGAACAATACAGGTTACTATGATTTCCAAGATATCAACAATGAATCCAAATATTTAGAGTCATATTCATAGCTACCCCCTCATGCTTCATAATCATGCACAATTCATTTGTTTGGTACATGACACCATGATAAGGAGTCTCCCATGAGACTCATTGGTTAGTATCATTACTTCCTAGCTTACTTATACATAATTTATCAATTTCTTATACATAGTTTATTTTGTTTATCTTTACATAGTTTCTTAGTATTTATTATACATAGTATTTCTATGATTGATTATACATAGTTAAAATATATCAAAATCCAACAACATTCAAATATATCAAAAACACTAAAAACATTTCAATTGCATGAATCATCTATACTTTACACTGCTACTACTATGCTATGACTTACATTTATTATTTCATGCTATTGTATGTTGATTTATCTACATTACCATGTTTCACTTGATCTTATTTGAGTGTGTGTAATGACATCCAACTACTTGATTTCTTTACTCTACCCATTGAGGGGGTATCCTACTTATACATTTAAGACACACATCGATATACATACCCACTAGGGGCATCTTTACATGACTACACCATTTAGGTTATGTCATTATTACACTACACACTCTAGTTATCATGTTGACATATATTACTTACTAGCTTACATAAATTACTTGATCGACATTTCACTAATATCTAGAACTTGTGTATTTCTTATCATATACCTAGTCTTGTACTACTCCTATCTTACATACATTCATCTCTTTCTTTGATTAATATTATATTTATTTTCTTACTTATCATAGCTTGATGTACTTGCATTTTAAGTTCCTACTTATCTCTTATATGTGCCTCAGGACATTTTCCAATTTCCTTCACTTCTATTCATGTGTGTGCCTTAGGAAACTTGTTAATGTCTTTTGTTTGTACTAATTTATGTGCATGTGGTCCTTGTGTCAACATTGCTTGCTCCATTTGTATGTGTATGTGGCATTTTAACATGCCTTGTATGTTTGATTTCTAGTTTGAATGACATGTGCCCATGTCCCTTATTTTCTTGGCCCCTTGGCCACTCTTGCATGCTTCTAGCTTCTTGCTTTATGTGCTTATTGCTTGATTGCTTCTCAATTTTTGTAATGCCATGATCCACATCATGTATTTTTCCTATTCTTTTGGATGCTATGATGGACATCATGGTCCATCCCTCGCTGACCAAACTAAAAAATAATAGCTAAAATTTCTAGATTTAAATTTTAGTTCAATACATTACACATTCTATTACATTATTATATCTATCATACCCTTGTTGATCTAAAAATCTCTCAATTAAAATCATGCTATATCTTGAGATATCTTGTTGATTATCATTGTTATATCATGTATATTTCTAGTATAACACACTTGCATGGATTCTTCTTCTAAGGGTAATCATTATAGGGTACCTATTCCTACCCTTAGTAGAGGGGGTAACAAATAAGGGTTTTTACTACAAATATTAGAGCTCCTATTAGTCAAAAAATTTAGTTTTAAAACAACCAAAATAATAACCCGTCATCAAACAACTCAAATTAGACTAGGTAGACAATTAAGATTCAAAAATAGTGATTAGTTTCAGCTCAAGACAATAGTGCTAAGGCTGGACTATAGTACTAATAGTGTTACTATCTATTTTCAACACTTCTGTCCAAATAGTATAAAAATTAGACTTCCAAAAATAAATAGAAAGATAAGATTAGTTACAATTTTGTTAGCTATATTTAGACAAGAATAAGTAGTTTCAATATAATTTTTCTCAACGAATATAGATATAGGGGGCATCATGCACAACATGATGGCATGATGGCTCTCACTTCCAATTTTAGATATGGTAGTTGGTATAACTTATAGATCAAAATCAATGTTTCAAACACTAGTGATTGGTGGCAAATTACACAAAATTATTGCTTCTTTTCTTTCCAAGTTCAACATTACCTAGGCATTCTTAGTAGTTGCATGTCTTACTCTATCTATAGGTGGTTAGCATCATTTTAGAGTGGCTTTCATACAATCCTAACCTTCAAATTCTTGAGTTCTTGAGTTTTTGAGTGGCTTCCACATAAGCCAAATTTTTAGTTTTGGAATGGCTTTCATACAAGCTTAATCTTCATCTTTTCTGAGTTGGCCAACATTGGCCTAGATTCTTGTACACATTCAGCTATCCATGCCACATTTTTAAATTTACAAAACATTCATGGGCTTTAGGAACCATCTCATATGATATACTTCTTCATATCGATATCAATTTATAGCTTCACTTCATGGGGCAACGATAGAGCCAAAGGGACAACCTTTATATTATTGAGCCACCTATTTAGAAGAATTAGACACATATTCTAAACATTGATTAACATATGCAAGATCATTTAGCTTCACTCAATAGGTGATGATGGAGCCAAAGGGCCAACCTTTGCATTCTTGAGCCACTTTTTGAGGAATTGAGCACTTAGCTCCATTCACTATATATATTTTAGTACAACATCATTCAACACATACCCAACACACTCAGCCTTACTCAACATCAAAATATATTTTTTATTAGTTCACATACTTGATGAGGTATATTTGTTCCTTTCTCTTCCTCTCTCTTACCCAACTTTATATGTTCTTATTTTATATTGCATATAGTAAGAATTGATCTACTCTTTATTTTCCTTTCATAGATTCACACTTACACAACATGCTCTCTATGAACTATCCAACATTACTCAACATCACACAAGCTTCATGGGCTTTACCTTTGTAGGTAAGTTTAGGTACACTTTCTATTTTCCTTAATCTTAGTATTTTGCTTTGATGCATCACTAGAATAAAGTAGGGGGCAAATGTAGTCATATAGAATTAAAAAATTGGTGACTTGAGCATGGCTAATGATACTTAATCATTAGATACCTCTTGCTTGCTCTCATGACCCTTTTAGGCTTACTTTCATTGATTCATATTCATCCATGGATTTTTAGATATGATCCCAACTAAGCTAGGACCCTTTCTTCATGACTAATCCATCCACCGAGGCCTCATCAACTCAAGACAATAGCACCCAACTTGGATAGTAGAACCATACCTTAGGGTGTCCAAATTTTGATGCTATTATCTAAGTGCATCTTAGGCCCCAATGGTCATTTCCTTCTAGATCCTTATCTTCAATCATGTTAGCCTAATGTAAATTCATTTAACCCATGACTAATAGATCCATATATAATCCCATTCAAATATCTTTTGGAAAGGGTTAGAAAATATCACTCAAGCAAGAAAGAATACAAGCAATACCACTCAAACAATCTTCCCTATTCTGTACATACAACCAACCTATACACTTTCAAGCCAATTGAAGACCTTACACTAGTCCCTACTCATCTTAGGCATACTCAATTTGAGCATTTCCTACATTTCATTCACTATTACACCAATCACTCTTAAAGGGATAAATACAAATGACTTGATCCCTCAAATTATTAGTATGTAGGAAGTGTTCCCACACATGAGGTTTGAAGCACATCTAATGCATCTTATACATGCTAATCATTTTTAGTTATTTGCCAAATTTTCATTCAATTTCATAAAAGATACAAGTACATAAAGAATCAACTCTATAGGGAGATCTATTGATAATAAAGCTCTAAGATTTGGTACACATGCTCACACTAATGAGGTAAAAAAAAAACCAAAAATCTTATATCTTAAGGATAACAATATCAAAGGACTATAACACACAAATTTCTAGACCTTGTCTCAGTTGGATCATCATAGAATAAGATAAGTTTAATTTTTTCTCTCTCTCTCTACCATTTTTAGAAAAGGTCAAATTGTAATTAAATTTCACAAATTAGGATCTTTGATTTGGAATATTATTTATTTATTTTATCCTACTCAAACCCTTTTATTATTTAGGAATTAAACACTAATTTCCCCAAAAATTATAAATCAGAGTCAAGAAATTTTTTGAGTACGTGAAAAATTATGAAAAGGAATATATAAGTATTCTTGGATGTTTTCATAAGCAAAAATCAAAGGATTTTCATCCCTCTTAGATATTCTAGTCTTCAGGATCATCTAACATGTATTCATACACCTAAAGAAGATCTATTAGTATTCAAGAAAAATTAGAGGCATGATTTAGGTAGTAGACATGAAGAATCAAGTTATGAGGCATATAAAATTTGAAACAAGGGTTAATGGATCTTAAGTATCCTGTAAGGTGAATTGTAATCATGAAAACAAGGTCTCTTAATGGTTAGAATATAGAATCTTCAAGGTTATAATGAGAGTTATAGGTATACAGTCAATCAACTAGCTGATGAGTAAAATAGGTCTCTTCAACCATAGCATAAGGAAATTGGTCGGCTAGATGTGCAGGTTTACTACATCAAAAGGGGACAAATCTCTCCTCTCATCAAGGGAGGTTCCCTGTAGATATGCAGGAGCTATATACTATATCTATAAATAGAAAATAACACTCAGGGGTAGGATAAACCATCCATCTCTCTTTTTTTTAGAGAGGATGTTCACAAATCAAAGGAGAATTCTTGATGAAATGATAGAAGACACTCCTCTTCTTTCAGAAGTGTTGTTCAACAGAAAAAAGGAATCTTTCGGATGATGATAAGTAACTGTAATAGGACGCAGTAACACAACAATATGAAATGAGGCACAAAGTCTCCACCTTAACTGCCAAAGAGTGAAATATGAAAGACCATGAGGGAAAAAAGTTGTCCCAAGGTCTTTTACACAAAAACAAAATACGAAGGACAATGAGGGCACAAAGTCATCCCAAGATCCTTTATATAGGAATAGAAAAGTAGACAAACTAAAGACAATTGTGGTAGCCCAAAGTCTCTCCATAACCGGCTTCAGGACACCTTCCTGATCACTTTCACTAATTCTTCATTATTTAATCAAATGGACTAAAATTGTATTGAGGAAATAGACATAAGAACAATTTCCCCAACAACCAAGTTGTTCCAGCATAAAGTCTAAAAAGTCACTTGTTTTCTTATTCAAATAATGAAATATGATCAACAATCTGAGATCAAAGTCTTAGTAATGTATTTCAATTTGGGCAAAGTTTCATTTCTGATGACCAAGAGAGATATCCCCTTAAAATAATAAGAGAGAGTCTAATATATAGCCCTCCAAGAAAGACTTGAGAGTAGTAACACATCATGTTGCATTCAATGCCTTGAATACATTTTAAATTTTGTCAAGAAGATATGATGGAATCAGGTGTATTTGCCCATTTAATTTTCTCAATGTAGAGAAATGGGTTACGCCATTGAATATTTGTGTTCTCCAATGTCCACCTAGTGGAATGCTTCTAGAAACATATCTCATGCATGGATATTCCTGGTCTTTCTTCATCATTCCTCCTTTCTTGGTTGTTAAATCAGGTCCTTGGTTTAATTGGATCCTTGCTCTTTGGTCACTTTCCATTGATCTTAACAATTGACATGTGGCACATTCCACTACAAAATAGTTTAGGACACTTGGTAGAATCTATGGGACTTTATGAGACGCTTATTGAAAGAAGCTTTGAAACTTGTAAGAAACTTGAGACGCAGATGTAGACACTTGTCGCGTTCTACATAGTTATAATGGGACATGTGGCATATTTTGGATGTCTTTTGAGAATCTCATGGAGGATTACAAGTGGCAGTTTCCACTACTTTTTAGATACCTTTTGAGAGTCCTATAGAAGATGACACATGGTAGCTTCCACTGAGTTCCTAGAGACACTATGGAAACATTCAGGACTCTTTTAGATTTACATAGATGATGACACATGGCACGTTCTATTTGAGTTTAGCAACTCATCGGGACCCACCACAGTCCTTACTCAATAAAAGGAAGAAGCTGTGGATGTTGACACATGGTGACTTTTGTTGAGTTTTGTAGATGGCATGTGGCACATTCCACTGCAACTTTATGAGGGACATGTGGCGGCTTTCAGGCTTTTATTTCCTCAATGGGTTTTTTATTTTGGCAGACTTTTCCTTCAGACAAAAAGTTTCAAGGAATTATTTCAGACAATTTGTTCGAAGGAAATCTTCCTTCATTTTTCCTCTACTTTTCGTCAGGTTTTCTATCGGGCTTTCTTCCTAGGTGAATTCCTTCAGACAAAAAGTCTAAAGGATTCTTGCCTTAACTATTTTGATGCGTTATTTTCCCAAAAGAGAACTATGCCCTCCACAAGGACTTGTCCAAGCATGGAACTATCCTTCAAGTTTTTGAAATGGTCCATCTACTCCTTGCCTACCCTCTGCAAGGGCTGTTTATCCTTTGGCTTTGCCTTAGTCAATTTTTGGCTGATCTCAACATGTGACATGTGGCACATTCTACTATAAAATAGGTGAGGACACATGGCAACATCTACTTAAATTATAGAGGCTTTGGATGCCTTTTGAGAGTCTTGTGGAAGATGACACATGGCAGTTTCCATTAAGCTTTAGAAACACTATAGATACACTTGGGACTTACTTGGATTCATGTAGATGTTGACACTTGGCATGCTCCATTTATCTTACAAGGGACATGTGGCAACTTCTATAGCTCTTAGAAACAAAGTATAATGCGGCTCAGTAGATGACACTTGGTAGCATTCGCTGGGCTCTGATAGGATTTTGCTTCAGGCTTTTCTTGCCTTAGTCACTTTTGCCATGAGAATTATAACTTTGCACATTTTTGCTCACTGCCTCTGCAAGGGCACTTGTCTCTTCAGATTTGGGGCATTCCTTTGAACCTATCACTTGAACTGACTGATTGAACCAACTTTGGTTCAACGGTTCATTCCTTCTTTTCTACTTATTCAATTGACCGCTTGAACCAAGCTCTTTGAACTAACCGCATTGAACCTATGAACCCGTTGAACCTTTGAACCTTTTTGAAAGTGGGGTTTAATGGTTCAATGGTTTAATCCTTCTTTGAAGCTTGCCGATGAACATTTTTGGTTGAACCAAGGTGTTGAACTAGCCTCAAAAGTGTCTAAGTGCTGAGGAACCTGCTCTTTTTCTAGAACTCACTTGTTGAAGCCATTGAACCTGTTGAACCTATTAGTCCTTTAACTGAAAAATCTTGAATAATCCCAATTTTGAAAGTTCAAAACAATTTTTGAAATGGGAAGAGATAATTTTGTCTTACAAGACCAAAATAACTCATATGTTGTCCTAAAAATGAGTGACATTTTTTGGGTACAACAACTGGTTCCAGTTAGGGAACTTCCATCAATTGTAAAAAGAATTGAAGGGATTAGAATCCATAATCTCTAGTGTCTTCATGTGTGCCATTGGGCTATGTAGTCATATTACTCAAAAATGAAAGGTGTCAAAAATGAAAACAAACAAAATGAAACTAAAAACTATACAAATATACATATGTACAGATGAAATGAGTTGATACTTCAAAAATTGAAGTGTTTTAGATGATGTCCACTATGAGGCAGAGAAAAGAGCATGCCATCTTGATACTTCAATAGGAAGCTATTTTTACCATTGTGTTGATGGATAATAAATGGTCTCCTCCAAATGGAGTCAAACTTTCCATGCATCCCCTTTGGTTCTCTCCTTTTGTCCCACAATAGGACTTGATCTCCAACTTGGAAATCATAGTTTTTTGACATCTGGTCGAAGAGATTATTCACCAGACTTTGATGGGTAGCAATTTGATCCACCACCATAGTTATCTTCTCATCTAGCTCAGTCAAGCACATGATCCTTTTATCAAGGGGGCTTTCATATGTTTGATCTTCAATTGCCTTAGCCAATTTTAATGCTGGTAATTCCAAGGTGATTGGTATCTCAACATTAATACCATAAAGAAGTTAGAAAGGAGACATACCAATTGCTCTCTTTGGTGTAATTCTATCTGCCCATAGAGCATCAACCAATACTTTATGCCATGTCCTTTGGTTGTCATCCACCAGATTCTTGATGATAGTCACTAGGTTCTTATTTTTTCATTCAGCTTGTCCATTCCCTTATGGAAAGTAATCAGAAGAGTGGGAGAGTGTAATCCCATAGTATAAATAGAATTGTGTAATCTCCTGGGAAGTGAAACAAGCTGCATTGTTAGTGTTGTCCCCCAAAAATATCACTCATTTTTGGGATAATATTTGAACTATTTTGGTCCTACAGACCAAAATCCTCTCTTCCCCTTTCAGAAATTGTTCTGAGCATTCAGGTTCTTCATTTTTCAAAGCTTTCTCAAAAATCTATGGACTCTGCAGACTTAAATCTATGAACTGTGTAGGAAGAAATCTATGAACTCTATAGGCTTAAGACTACAGACTCTGTAGGCTCATTTCTATAGACTCTTTCAAGGCTCGAGAGAAAACTTAGAGAAAACTATGAACTTAGTTCTATAGAATTCACAGGTTGATTTCTATGGACTCTACAAGAAAGAACAAGTTTCCAGCACTTGGTCATTTTCAGGATTGTTTCAATGGCTTGGTTCAACCAAAAGAGTTCATCGGCAAGATTATAAGCAAGAATCAAACCATTAAACCATTGAACCTTGAACCATTTTTGTTCAACAAGTTCACAGATTCAAAATTTCAAAGGCGGCCTTAGTCAAGGAAAAAGTAGCACACAGGTGGTTCAATGGATGGTTCAACCAAAGATCAGGAAAGTGATTGAACCAGGAAGCGATGGAACAAAAGAGACAGAATGAACTAATGAACTTTAAAATGGTTCACAGGTTCAAAGTTAAACATGGTTCAAGCAACTAGCAACCATTGATAGCCCCACGGACGTCAAATTTAAAGTAAGGGAATATCTATTGAAATTCAAATAAAGCACATAACTCAAAGGAAGAACCAAGTGACTGACCAAAAAGATAGAATTCCTTTGGGTTTGTTCAAAGGTTGATAGAGAACATTTCCTTTAGAATTTTTATCTGAAGGAAATTATTAAGTGAAAGAGACATTAGAAATCTTTCAAAATTATTTTTTGTGGGAAAATGACTAAGGCAGAGCCTAAAGGAATTCCTTCAGACTTTTGTCCAAAGGAAAACCCCGACTGAAGAGAAAATCCCATGGAAAAATGCCTGATGGAAAAAGACAAAGTGCAATGGAAGCTACCACATGTCCATTATAAAGCAGAGCGGAAGCCACCACGTGTCATCTTCTATAGGACCCCCAAAGGTTTCTAAAGCTTTTATAAGTTAAGTGGAATACGTCACATGTCTTGTTATGAATCAATGGAATGTGACAAGTGTTTGCATCTGTGTTCCCATTTTGGAGTTGCTCAGGCAAAACTTGTCATGGACCCCATTTTCTATAAGTTTCTAATGATTTTCATAATAGCAGAACTTGCCACTTGTCAAAGACACAAAAATAGACAAAGCATCCAAGTGGCAAAAGAAGGTGTCGACTCAAGGAGTTACTCTAGTAGGTGATACAGTGTCTATGAATTGATCATTAAGAGGTGCAAATGGCTAACAACGCGACCCATTTTCTTCATTTTGCATTAATGAGAAAACAAGCCACATAATCACCTTGAAAGAGTAGTCTTGTAAGTAGACAAATGGAGCGGCCCTTAATTTCTCATATGATGTTTAAGTAGCTTGCTCTTCCCAATGATCAGAATGCACATGGGTCATTTGTAAAAAGGGTGCCAAAAGTCCTCCTTTCTTCCTCTATATATGGTAAACTCTTTTATTGTTACAAAGGATCTTCCCCTTACCAAAAGTGAAACTCTACTTGAATTGAAAGGCATTACTGAGACTTTAAGCTCAGATTGTAAGTCATATTTCTTTGATTAAATGAGAAAGCAAGTTACTTGTAGACTTTGTGCTGTTATAGCTTGTGATACTTTAAGAGATTGTTCTTATGTCTATCTTTTGAAATCATTCTTATTTATTTGATTTAACAAGCAGGACTAGTGTAGGTGATAAGGAAGGTGTCTTGAAGCCAACTACTTTCAGACTTTGTGTTGTCATAGTTGTCTTCAGTGTGTGTTTTTCTTTTATGTTTCTGTGTAAAGGACCTTGGGATGACTTTGTGCCCCCATTTTTCTTTGTATTTCTCTCTCAAGTTTCTGGTCACTCAACACCCCTATTACCGATTACTTGCTCCTTGAAAGAACTCTTGTTATTTCCTGTAAGAACATTTTTGAAAGAAGAGAAGTGCCTTCAGTGTTTCCTAGGATTTCTACTATTTAGGAAGGAATCTAGCTCTTGGCTAAAAGTTACTTCTGAAAGAAGAGAAGCACCTTCCCCATCACCTAAAATTTCTCCTTTGTTTGTTTTCATCATCTCTAAAAAAAGAGATATGGATGGTTTGTCGTACCCCCTATGTCTTATTTTCTACATATATATATATATATATATATATATATATATATATATATATATAGCCTCCTACATCTCCTGCATATCTATAGGGAACCTCCCCTTGATGAGAGGAGAGATTTGTCTCTGGTTGATGTAGTAAAGCTGCACACCTAGCTGACCAATCTTCCTACTATGGTTGATCAGACCTATTTTATTGATCAGTGCGTTGATTGACAAAATATTCACACAACTTTTTTTGGCAACTCCGCTGGGGATAGTAATTTTGTGCAATTTAGAACCTCAAGTTTTAGATTGAAACATCACTTGTGTCTTACCCATTATCATTATAACCTTATCCATGCATTCTGCTATGGATGAATGAACTGTTCCAGTGCTTTCCCATTGTTAAATTTTCCTCCTCAACCTCACACAATAGTTTTTGGTGACTCCGCTGAGGATGAACATGCAGTCTAAAGCCTCAAGTTTTAGATTGAAGAAGTTCCTTCCCTTATCCATTATATATAATCTAGCAACTCCATTACGTGTCCTACCCATTATTCATTATAGCCTTACCATTTTCCTCCATTTCCATTACTTTATCTGGTTTGCAAAACCAGAGCTACTGGGAAAGAGTGCATAGTTTTAAGCCTCAAGCCTTAAGATGAAGCTGAGCCAATATTTTCCCATTTTTTATTCTATAATTTGGCCACTCTGCCAAGATTTTTTATCCCTATTTGTCATAATTAAATCATGGTAGTTTAAGGCCCCTGGGGTAACTCTTTTTGTCCACTCAACTTGACTCCACCTCTGCATGAACTTCCACACAGTTCAAGAAAGAATTTCCCCAAATTCTTTGGTGATGGGAAGGTTCATCCTGATGAACACATTGCAGCTTTCAGCATAGCCTAAGATCTAATAGGGGTGGAATTTGAAGACATAATAGTCAGGCTATTTGTAGAGACACTATAAGGCACTACTGCAGACTGGTTCTACCATTTGCAAGTTGGATCAATGATTGATTGGGATACACTCAAAGCCAAGTTTGAAGCTAGGTTCAAGCCTATAGAGGATGCACATGCTTTGCTGGCCTAGCTCACTCAGATGAAGAAGGAACCTCATGAGCCTATGAGGGATTTTATTTCCAAGTTCAACAAGCTGAGGCACAAGATTCCCATGATCGCCCAGTCCACACCTCAGAATCTCATGTGTTTCTTCATCAACTCACAACTACCTGAAGTGAGTTTTCTATTGAGACGGGCTAAACACATAGACCTTGAGGCTACTCAAGACTTGGCTACTGAGCTAGAAGATGACCTTATCTTGGCAAGAAAGATAAGGAGAGATCCTAACAAAGCTAAACCCTCTTCATCTTCGAAATACTCACCCATAGTCACCACTGACCCAATGGTACAAAAGCTGGCAAATGAATTGTTAGCCTTGAAAAGGCAAATGGTACAAAGTATATCTTTTACTCCTCTATATAAAGATATACCAAGGAGGACATTCCCTAATCAGCCATATCAAGGCAACACTGCCAGAAGTCAAGGGAAACCAAATCGTCTTCCTCCCCCATAGAGGAACCTTGCCCTTGAAGCACCTCCAACCAACTCAGTAGTTGGATATCTGGAAATAGAACATGTTTCCTATTTCCAACCTGATTTTGAGTAAGAAAATGATGTTAATCTCTTCACAAAGGATCAAGAAGAATCAACTGGCGACTCCCACATTGGTTTCCTAAATTACCAGGATGAACCCAGAAGTGAAGGTGAAGCAGTTGAAGGTCATACACAGTATTCACCAAGTCTGAGAATTAGTCAGCCCATCAAGCTGAGAAAGAGAAGATAGAGGAGCAACCCCAACTAGTAATTTCAATTTTTGAGCAAAGAACCCCTCTTCCTTTCTAATCAAAGGACCCAGTGATTGCCAAAGAAGTAAGTACATCAAACATCTCTACACCTTCTACTTTAAATTCGTAGAACAATCCTCCCCCTCCCAAAAACCAAAAAGATGAACTTCCATCCTCTCTTCCAAGTCCATCTCAATCATTTAACATGATTGATCATGTCAAGAAATCCAAAATTCAAAAGATTGAGTTTGAATCCCTGCAAGCCAATCCTGAGCAATTAAACATTGGTGGAGAACTAGGTGCAGACATATCTAAGGAAAAGATTGTGGTTACCCAAACGTCAGCCCCTACTATTCAAATTCTATTTGAGCCTTTACGAAGGGGTAATTACTTCTTGACCATAGAGGACACCCATGTCTTAGCTAATGAAATTCCTGTAGCTAGCAATCTAGGATTTCATCCAAATAAGGCATTAGAAAAATTGGTAGGGCACAATAAAAATCAAGAAGGATCTTCCATCTCCCATGAAGATAAATCTGATAGAAGATCAGCTTTTGATGATGCTTGGATCCTAGAATCTGATGGTAGTAATTCTTCCATAGCTAGATGTGGATATCTATTGCTCAGATTGAAAACTACTTAGGGTGAAGAGGTCAAACTCCTTCACACCAAAGGAGATGTTGAGCTGATAGTTTGTCAGGATTTTGATGATGACAATCAAAGCATGTGCTGGACTAAACTAGTAGAATAACGAGTTATGATGGTGGACCATACTACTGTATTCTGAAGTCAGCTAAAGGAACTCTTTGCAAAGAGAGCAAGGAGTTATGGTTTTTAATTTGAAGACCACATCCCACCATGGGGTAAGAAGAAGAAAGAGCCAAGAGGAAGATGCAAAAAATTGGTTTCCTGGTGGAGAGCTCCATTCACCTGTCACCATTTCTAGGGATAGAATGGTTTCCTGCTAGTTTATCAAGATGGCATCCCCTTTTCTTCACCTCATAAGGAGTAGTGTCTGAAGTACTTCAATTCTTGAAGTATCAGATAAGTTCACCTATACATATGTATGTTTATATAGTCTTTAGTTCTATTTCGTTCTTTTCATTTTCATTTTTTGTATCCTTTCTTTTTGGGTAGCATGACTCTATAGCCCAATGGCACACTTCAAGGCACTGGAGATTCTAGTTTCTACTCCCCTTAGCTGTTCCAAGTTTTCATCTGAAAGAAGTTCCCCAACTGGAGCCAGATGTTGTCCCCCAAAAATATCACTCATTTTTGGGACAATATTTGAACTATTTTGGTCCTACATACCAAAATCCTCTCTTCCCCTTTTAGAAATTGTTCTGAGCATTTAGGTTCTTCATTTTTCAAATCTTTCTCAAAAATCTATGGACTCTGCAGGCTTGAATCTATAGACTCTGTAGGAAGAAATCTACGGACTCTGTAGGCTTAAAACTATGGACTCTATAGGCTCATTTCTATGGACTCTTTCAAGGCTTGAGATAAAACTTAGAGAAAACTATGAACTTAATTCTATGCAATTCATAGGTTGATTTCTATGGACTCTGTAGGAAAGAACAAGTTTCCATCACTTGGTCATTTTTAGGATTGTTTTAATGGCTTGGTTCAACAAAAAGAGTTCATCAACAAACTTCTAAGCAAGAATCGAACCATTGAACCATTGAACCTTGAACCACTTTGGTTCAATGAGTTCACAAGTTCAAAAGTTTAAAGGCGGCCTCAGTCAAGGAAAAAGTAGCACATAGGTGGTTCAACGGATGGTTCAACCAAAGAGCGGGAAAGCAATTGAACCAAGAAATGATGGAACAAAATAGACATAATGAACCAATGAACTTTCAAATGGTTCACAAGTTTTAAGTTCAACATGGTTCAAGTAGCTAGCAACTATTGACAGCCCCGTGGATGTCAAATTTAAAGTAAGGGAATATCTGTTGAAATTCAAATAAAGCGTAGAACTCAAAGGAAGAACCAAGCGACTGACCAAAAATATAGAATTCCTTGGGGTTTGTTCAAAGGCCGATAGAGAACATTTCCTTTAGACTTTTTGTCTGAAGGAAATTATTAAGTGAAAGAGCCATTAGAATTCTTTCAAAAGTATTTTCTATGAGAAAATGACTAAGGGAGAGCCCGAAGGAATTCATTCAAACTTTTGTCCAAAGAAAAAGCTTGACTGAAGAGAAAAACCCACAAAAAATGCCTGATGGAAAAAGATAAAGTGTAACAGAAGCTGCCACGTGTCCATTATAAAGCAAAGTAGAAGCCACCATGTGTCATCTTTTGTAGGACCCCCAAAGGTTTATAAAGCTTCTATAAGTTAAGTGGAATATGTCACGTGTCTTGTTATGACTTAGCGGAACATGACAAGTGTTTGCATCCGTGTTTCCCTTTTGGAGTTGCTCAAGCAAAACATATCATGGACCCCATTTTCGATAAGTTTCTAATGAGTTTCATAATAGTGGAACTTGCCACTTTTCAAAGACGTAAAAATGGACAAAGCATCCAAGTGGCAAAAGAAGGTGTCGACTCAAGGAGTTACTCTAGCAGGTGATACAGTGTTTACGAATTGATCATTAGGAGGCACAAATGAGTAACCATGCAACCCATTTTATTCATTTTGCATTAATGATCAGATAAGCCATGTAATCATCTTGAAGTAGCGGTCTTGTAAGTAGACAAACGGTGTGGCCCATAATTTCTCATATGATGTTTAAGCGGCTTGCTCTTCCCAATGATCAAAACACACATGGGTCATTTGTAAAAAGGGTGCCAAAAGGCCTCCTTTCTTCCTCTATATATGGTAAACTCTTTTATTGTTACAAGGGATCTTCCCCTTACCAGAAGTGAAACTTTGCCTAAATTAAAAGGTATTACTGAGACTTTGAGCTCAGATTGTAATTCATATTTCTTTGATTGAATGAGAAAGCAAGTTACTTGCAGACTTTGTGTTGTTATAGCTTGTGCTACTTTAGGAGATTGTTCTTATGTCTATCTTATGAAAGCATTATTATTTATTTGATTTAACAAGTAGGACTAGTGGAGGTGATAAGGAAGGTGTCTTGAAGCCAACTACTTTCAGACTTTGTGCTATCATAGTTGTCTTCAGTGTGTGTTTTTCTTTTATGTTTCTATGTAAAGGATCTTGGGATGACTTTGTGCCCCCATTGTTCTTCATATATCTCTCTCAGGTTTTTGGTCACTTAGCACCCTTGTTACTAGTTACTTGCTCCTTGAAACAACTCCTCTTGTTTCCTAAAAGAACACTTCTGAAAGAAGAGAAGTGCCTTTAGTGTTTCTCAGGATTTATACTATTTAGGAAAGAATCTAGCTCTTGGCTGAAAGTTGCTTCTAAAAGAAGAGAAGCACCTTCGCCATCACCCAGGATTTCTCCTTTGTTTATTTGCATCATCTCTAAAAAAAGAGAGATGGATGGTTTGTCCTACCCCCTGTGTCTTATTTTTTGCATATATATATATATATATATATATATATAGTATATAGCCTCCTGCATCTCTTGCATATCTATAGGGAACCTCCCCTTGATGAGAGGAGAGATTTGTCTCTAGTTGATGTAGTAAAGTTGCACACCTAGCTGACCAATCTTCTTTCTGTGGTTAATCAGACCTATTTTGTTGATCAGTACGCTGATTGACAAAATATTCACCCAATAGTTAGTAACAATCTTGGTTGGGACTCCAAATTTAGAAATTATATTCTCCTTTAGGAAATTACACACTACTTTTGAAGTAACATGCTTGGTTAGAATTACTTCCACCCACTTGGTGAAGTAGTCAGTTGCTGTAAGGACATAATCATGTCCAGCACTTGAAAATGGGTTTACAGCTCTAATAAAATCAATTCCCCATTGCTAGAATGGTTCTTCTATGACCACTGGCTTGAGAGGCAGGGTAGCTAACTTGGGTCTTCCAATAAACTGCTGGTAGAGTTCACATTTCCTTACCCACTTCTATGCATCTTGGAAAAGAGTTGGCTAGTAATACTTGGGTTGTAGAATTTTATGGGTAGTCATAGGAGCAAAAAAATGTCTTCCACAAGCTAGATTGTGGAAGGATTTCAAAAGTTGGCTTTGTTGATTCTTGTCCACATAGCGAAGGAACACTCCATCAAAGCTCCTCTTGTATAGGCCATTGTCCCAAAGGACAAAATTGGCAGCTTTCACTTTGATAGTCCTTTCTTTGTAAGATAAGTGAACAGGACACTCACCATAAGTAAGGAAATGAGAAATACCTGAATAACACTCATTCGTAGTGGAGACAAAGAGGAATGTCGGTGTGTCTTCCACCTCTACTTCTTCATGCTCTATTTCTTCTAATTTGTTATCAACAATTAATTATCATAGACCTTTTCCCTATACCAACTTTGTTGGTTTGATGTCTAGATCAAACTCCTAGATCTTTGTAATCTAATTTCCTCTTTTCATCCCAAACTCTTGCTGAGTTAATATGAATTTGACTGTGGTGTCAGGAACCAAGGCAGTAGTAAGTGAATTCAGGATGTAGAAGCAAAATTGCTTGACTGCCTTCACCACTGCATAAGCATGCTTCTCCATATTTGAGTACTTCAGCTCATGAGTTTTGAGAAGATAGCTCATGAAAGAAATGGGAGATTTCACACCTTCTTGGTTTTGTTGAACTAGAATTGCTGAAAGTGTGTGTTCGAAAGCAAAGCTATATATGGTGAATTCCTTATTATAGTCTAGACAAACCAAAATTGGGGCATGGGAAATAGCTATCTTGATATCTTGGAATGCCAATTTGCTTTTTTCAGTCTAGCTAAAGATGTCCTTTCTCTTCATCTTGTTCATAATGTGTCCAGTCTTCTCAGCAAACTTGAGGATTAACTGTCGTAAGAAATTCACCTTTCCAAAGAAAGAGTGAACAATAGTCTTACTTGTAGGAAAGGTAAGATCTTGGATAGACTTGACTCTATCTGAGTCAATATTTATGCCTTCTTTAGACACAATGTGTCTGAGAAGTTTCCCCTCCATTAATCCAAAAACTAACTTCTTGGTGTTTAAGGAAATGCCATTTTGGCAGTAGCGCTCCAACACTTATTGCAAGTGGCATATATCATCTGGGTGATGATTAGAAAAGATGGTCAAGTCATCAAGGTATACCATAATGAATTTACCCATCTCATCTTTAAAAGCAAGGTCCATTGCTCTCTGAAAGGTGGCACTAGCATTTATCAAGCCAAAGACATCCTTCTATATGCAAACGTGCCCCAAGGCATGGTGAATGTAGTCTTATGTTGGTCTACTTCACCAACTTCAACTTGATTATATCTCGAGAAGCCATCTAGCATTGATAACATCTATGAACTAGTCATTGTTTGAAGCACTTGATCCATGATGGGCAAAGGATAGTTATCCTTTAAAGATGATTGATTTAGATTTATGAAATCCACATAGATGCAAATTTTGCCATTCTTCTTTCTGACAGGGACTATGTTGGTAATCCATGTGGAATGATGGATTGGGAAGATTATCTTTGAATTTAGCATTTTTTGTATCTTAGACAAAATGGTACTTGATATTTTTGGATTATACTGCTTGGAATTTTGTCTATAAGGTGTTGAATCAACCTTGAGAGGAATGTCATGTCAAATTTCATTAGGCTAGAGTGACTTCAGGTCATCATAAGAGTAAGCTAAGATGTCCATGTACTGTTTGAGCAAAGTAGTGAACTTGAACTTCTCTTCTTGAGTGTAGCACTTCCCAATGTTCACCATCTTTGGATTTTCTTTGGTACCCAAATTTATTTGATCAAACCCCTAGAAAAAGCTTGAGTATATTTGATATTATTTGATGAACCTGTCATGCTTGTCAAATAGTTTCTCAAGGGAAACCAACCCTTTGGGAATTTTTTCCCTATTAGATGCAAGAATTCTTCACCTACATCTAAACTTAATTTAGGGACAGGTTCAGACTTGTGAGGTTCATCGCCTTCAAAGTGTAACTATTTGAAGTTGTCTCTTTGTTCTAGAAAGGTGATGATTTGGTTGTCATTGTTAAACACCTGCCAATGACTAGAATTATTAGGTATGCTTGATCAAAAGACCATCTCAATGGTGTATTTGCCTCCTGTGAAATCTGAGTGAGGGACTAAGAGATTCACTGAAATAGCTAGTGCATCAGCTCAATCATTGAATTATTTGGGTATGGTAGAGATGTTGAAAGCTTTAAAGCTTTCAATTTGATCCCAGACTAGATTGTAGTAGTGGTACAATCTCTCATTTTTGGTTTGATACAAGTTCCTTACTTGATAAACCACTAGTTTAGCATCCCCTTTGGCATGAAAGAGTTTGATGCCCCTTTCTCAAGCTACCTTCAATCCAAGCAATAGAGATTCTTACTCAGTTGTGTTATTAGTGTTGCTAAAATATAACTTATATGAGTAGGGGAAAATATCTCCTTGAGGAGATATCAACACAATCCTAGATCCTAAAGTAGTAGAGCAGTTGCCATTGAATTTTAGAATCCATATTTCATCAGACACTAGTTTTTATTTAAATTTTCCTTCATTAGAGAGGGAAGATCCTTTTCCATCTGTAGTGCAACCTACCAATTTGTTCTGATGTCTTATCTGAGTCAATTCTTAGATCATCACCTATAGGACTTTTATTTGCTGAAACATGAATATCCTCTATGGTTAAGAAGTAATTACCCATGCCTAAAGATTCAAATAGAATTTGAGCTTCATAGGCTGATGTCTTAGTGACCACATATTTTGCCTCCTTTTTAGGAAGTAGCTTTTGCATGATGCCTTTGATAGGGATCCTCACTTCAGATAGGTCCATGCTCAATTCTCCACCAACATCTTTGCAAAAATTTCACCCCAGAAGAATGTCATATGAGGCTGAAACATTGGCCACCAAGACAGTCATCTTGATTCTCTTTTCTGGAAAGGCCACAAATACAAACTAGGTATCTTTGATTTGTCTCAACAATGGTACTTGTTTAATCTCCATGGAGAAGCATCTAAAAAAGGTCTTGGTCAGCATGAGTCCAAGAGATTTTGCCTCTTTGGAAAGCATAACATTGTTAGATGCACCTGAGTCTATGATGTAGTTACTTAGCTTTGGACCATTTATCAATAGAGAAACATAGAAAGGCTCTATTTTCCTATTTTCTTGAGGGTAAAAAGAAGAGTAATGACAATATTGTTTGGGATGGACATGTTCCTTGGGGGATCATGAGTTACTTTCTTAACATCTTGTCTTGTAGCGATGGCCTTATTATTCACACACTCAACTAACCTATCCAGCTGCTTAGTATTAGATTGTAAATATTTAAACTCAGTCAATTAAATTTTAGTTTTCTTGACATGATCAATTATGTCAAATGACTGAATTAGAATAGGAACAGAGGAAGGTAATTCAACCTTCTAATTTATAGGGGTGAGGATTGACTTACGAAATTGAAGTTAAAGTTAAAGGCAAACTTGATGTGCTTACATTTTTGGTGATTACCAGGTCCTTTGGCTGGAAAAGCAGGGTGGTTCCCCGCTTAACAATTGAAATTATAGGCTAAGAATGCTCTTCCATTTTCCCCTTATTAGCTTGTTGGGATGACTAATTCTTAGATCGTGTAAACATAGCATATGATCCCTTAGCTACTTCACCTTCACTTTTGGGTTCATCCTAGTAATTTAGGAAACCAATGTTGGAGTCACCAGCTTATTCTTCTTGGTCTTCTACAAGGAGATTAGTGTCATTTTATTGATTCAATTTAGGTTGGAAAGAGAAATAAGATTCTATTTCAAGATATCCAACTGTTGAATTGGTTAGGGGTGCTTCAAGGGCAAGTTTCCCTTGTGGGGGAGGAAGATGATTTGGCTGCCCTTGATTCTTGGCAGTATTGCCTTAGTATGATTGATTTGGAAATTTCCTCCTTGGCATTTCTCTATATGAAGGAGCACAAGACATTCCTTGTGCCATTTGCTTTTTGAGAGCAATCAACTCATTTGCCAACTTTTACACCATTGGATCAGTGGTGCCTGTAGATGGATATTCAGAAGATGATGAGGGTCTATTTCTATTAAGATCTCTCTGTATCTTCCCTGCCAAGATGAGATCATCTTCTACCTCAGTGGCCAAATCTTGAGCTAAAACAAGGTCTATTTGACCAACACGTCTCAACAAGAAACTCACTTCAGGTAGCTGAGAATTAATGAAGAAACATTTGAGATTCTTAGCTGTAGGTTGAGCAATTGCAGGGATCTAATTCCTCAGCTTGTCAAATTTGGCTATGAAATCCCTCATTGGTTCATGAGGTTCCTTCTTCATTTGTGTGAGCTGGGCTAGAAGAGCATGTGCATCTTCTACAGGTTTAAACCTTGCTTTGAACTTGGTTTTGAGTGTGTTTCAGTCAGTTATTAATCCAGCTTATAGGTGGTAAAACTAGTCTATAATACCACCTTGAAATGTTTTCACAAATAATCTAATTTCCACATCCTCAAATTCCATGCCTATTACACCACAGGCTATGCTGAAGGCTATAATATGTTCATTAGGATGAACCTTCCCATCACCATAGAATTTGGGGAAATTTTTTCTTGAACTGTGTGGTAACTCATGTAAAGGTGGAGTTAGGTTGAGTGGGCCAAAAGAGTTACCCTAAAGACCTTGAATTTCAATTGTATGTCTATGGAAAGGTGGAATAACAAATCTCAAAAGGGTAAGTATTGGCAAAGCTTTATTAACAATAGAAGTGGATGCTTTGCCTGGTAATGGAGACCTGACTTTAGTAGGAGGAAAGCTCCTAGTTCATTGGAGGTGAGATGGTTAAGGAAATAGATCAAAATTACTTTGTTGTACCAACTCAAATATAGGGTCAATAATACCTTTATCCCTTTGGCTTCATGTGTAGCATGGATCTACTGAAGTGTAAAAAATGAAAAGAATTGGCACTACTTTAGCTTGAAACTTGAGGCTTCAAACTATGCATTCTTTCATAGTGGGATAAATGGATAAGGAGGAAGATGGTAAGGCTATAATGATAATGGGTAAGACACGGACTGGAGTCACCAGAATCTATAATGGATAGGGGTAGGGACTACTTCAATCTTGAAACTTGAGGCTTTAGACTACATGTTCATCTCCAGTGGAGTCATCAGAAACTATTGGGTGAATATTTTGTCGATTAGCTAATTGATGAGCAAAATAGGTCTCTTCAACCATAACATAAGGAAATTAGTTGGTTAGATGTGCATGTTTACTACATAAAAAGGGGACAAATCTCTCCTCTCATCAAGGGGAGGTTCCCTATAGATATGTAGGAGTTATATACTATATATATATATATATATATATATATATATATATATATATATAGAAAATAACACTCAGGGGTAGGATAAACCATCCATCTCTCTTTTTTTAGAGATAATGTTCACAAATCAAAGGATAAATTCTAATGAAATGATAGAAGACACTCCTCTTCTTTCATAAGTGTTGTTCAACAGACAAAAGGAATCTTTTGGGTGATGATAAGTAACAATAATAGGATGCAGTAACACAACAAGATGAAATGAGGCAAAAAGTCTCCACCTTAACTGTCAAAGAGTGAAATATGAAAGACAATGAGGGCACAAAGTCATCCCAAGGTTTTTTACATAGAAATAGAATATGAAGGATAATGAGGGCACAAAGTCATCCCAAGATCCTTTAAATATGAATAGAAAAATAGACAAACTAATGACAATTGTGGCAGCATAAAGTCTCTCCATAACTAGCTTTATGACACCTTCCTGATCACTTTCACTAATTTGGCATTATTTAGTCAAATGGACAAAAAACATATTAAGGAAATAGACATAAGAACAATTTCCCCAATAACCAAGATGTTCCAGCACAAAGTCTGAAAAGTCACTTGTTTTCTTATTCAAATAATGAAATATGATCAACAATCTGAGCTCAAAGTCTTTGTAATGTCTTTCAATTTGGGCAGAGTTCCATTTTTGACGACCGAGAGAGATATCCCCTTAAAATAATAAGAGAGAATCCAATATATATCCCTCCAAGAAAGACTTGAGAGCAGTAACACATCATGTTGCATTCAGTGCCTTGAATACATTTTAAATTCTGTCAAGAAGATATGCTAAAATCAGGCATATTTGCCCATTTGATTTTCTCAATGTAGAGAAATGGGTTATGCCATTGAATGTTCATGTTCTCCAATGTCCACCTAGAGGACTACTTCTAGAAACATATCTCATTCATGGATATTCCTTGTATTTCTTCATCATTCCTCCTTTCCTGGCTGTTGAATTGGGTCCTTGGTTTAATTGGATCCTTGCTCTTTGGTCACTTTTTGCTGATCTTAAAAATTGACACATGGCATGTTCCATTGCAAAATAGATCAAGACACTTGGTAGCATTCATGAGACTCTAAGAGACACTTATTGAAAGAATCTTTGAAACTTGTAAGAAACTCGAGACGCAGATGTAGACACTTGTCATGCTCTATGAAGTTATTTTGGATGTCTTTTGAGAATCCTGTGGAGTATGACATTTGGCAGTTTTCACTGCTTTTTAGATACCTTTTAAGAGTCCTGCGAAAGATGACACGTGGTAGCTTTCGCTGAGTTCTTAGAGACACTATGGAAACATTCAGGACTCTTTTAGATTTATGCAGATGATGACACATGGCATGTTCCATTTGAGTTTAGCCACTCATTAGGACCCACTACAGTCCTTACTCAATAAAAGGAAGAAGCTATGGATGTTGACACGTGGTGACTTCCACTGAGTTTTATAGATGACATGTGGTGCATTCTATTGCAAATTTATGAGGGACACATGGTGGCTTTCAGGCTTTTATTTCCTCGATGGGTTTTCTATTTTGGTAGACTTTTCCTTCAGACAAAAATTTAGAAGGAATTCTTTCAGACAATTTGTCTGAAGGAAATCTTCCTTCATTTTGCCTCTGCTTTTCATCAAGTTTTCTATCAGGATTTCTTCCTGGGTGAATTCCTTTAGACAAAAAGTTTGAAGGATTCTTGCCTTAACCATTTTGCCATGTTGTTTTCCCAAAATAGAACTGTGCCCTCCACAAGGACTTGTTCAAGCATGGAACTATCCTTCAAGTTTTTGGAACAGTCCATCTACTCCTCACCTGCCCTCCATAAGGGCTATTTGTCCTTTGGCTTTGCTTTAGTCAATTTTCAGCCGATCTCAATAGGTGACACGTGGCACATTCCACTACAAAATAGGTGAGGACATGTGGCAACATCTTCTTAACTTATAGAGGCTTTGGATGCCTTTTGAGAGTCCTACAGAAGATGACACATGGCAACTTCTGTTAAGCTTTAGAAACATTGTAGATACACTTGGGACTTATTTAGATTCATGAGGATGTTGACACTTGACACACTTCATTTATCTTACAAGGGACATGTGGCAAATTTTGTAGCTTTTAGAAACAAAGTATAATGGGGCTCAGGAGATGACACTTGGCAGCATCCACTGGGCTCTGACAGGCTTTTTCTTTGAGATTTTCTCACCTTAGTCACTTTTGCCATGGGAATTACAACTTTGCAATTTTTTTCTCACTGCCCTCTGCAAAGGCACTTGTCTCTTCAACTTTGGGGCATTCCTTTGAACCTGCCACTTGAATGAACTGATTGAACCAACTTTGGTTCAATGGTTCAATGGTTCATTCCTTCTTTTCTACTTATGCAATTGATCACTTGAACCAAGCTCTTTGAACTAATCATGTTGAACCTGTGAATCTATTTAACCATTAAACCTTTTTGGAAGCAGGGTTCGATGGCTCAATGGTTCAATCCTTCTTTGAAGCTTGCCGATGAACATTTTTGGTTGAACCAAGGCGTTGAACCAGCCTCGAAAGCATCTAAGTGTTGAGGAACCTACTCTTTTTCTAGAAATCACTTTTTGAAGCCATTAAACTTGTTTAAATTGCTAGTCCATTAACTAAAAAATCTTGAATAATTCCCAATTTTGAAAGTTCAGAACAATTTTTGAAATGGGAAGAGATAATTTTGTCTTGCAGGACCAAAATAGCTCATATGTTGTCCCAAAAATGAGTGACATTTTTTGGGTACAACAAGGTGAAAATTCAAGTTAATTTAATCACTATAATAAAATATAAATCCAAAAATAATATCAAAATAAAGTGATTAAGACAAACCTACCTTAAGCCCTACAGTGACACAATCAAAATAAGACCTACAAGCATGTGTGTTAAATAGTGAAGAGTTACTTATTGAAGAAAATTTATGAATAAAAGTTGTTTTTTAGATAGAAATAAATATTATGAAGTACTTAAATGGAACTTTTAAATATTCACATAGGTGTTACAAGGAATAAATCAAAATAGAGAGCTCTTATGAACTGATTCAAGAGTGTTAGTGAAGACTATTTAGGCTTGCTCATGAAAATTGAGTAAATTATGAATATATTAAGTTGGAGATGAAGGATAAGGGTGTAATGAAAGTTATATATCCCATATAGAGACTTGAACAAGATACAAACTTACAGGAGTTAGTGAAAAAGGGATTAACAGAATCCCTAGGGTCCCTTGTATGGTTAGGCTCATAAACCCTAGTATGAGCTAATGAGTTTTACATATGTTATAAAGAGGATAAGTGGAATATATTATAACTTTAATACATTTATAATAGTTTTATATACATAAATAAACCTTTGTTAACTCAAAAATAACTCCAAAATAATACCTTCAGGCCTAATTTCTATTCTAGACCTCACTAAACTCAGTTTGCCAGCTTGAGAAAAAGTTTGAGATGCTAACATATTTCATGAAGAGATGCATGGTGAAATAAGATATTAATAATATAATAACTATAAATTCATGGCATTTGATTGTTAATATAAAGCTTGAGCATTATGAACAATCCTTAAGAGTGCAAGGCACTCACAGGTTGTCAATAAGGCTAGTAATGACCAATTGAGAGAGATTGGATTCCCAGGTTCTTGAGATTAAATATATTTACCTTGAAACCACTTTTAAACTTCCTCACTCAAAAAATTGTTTCACTATGATTATTACATGTACTTGCACTTATACAAACTCATTAAATGTTGTATTTTTAGGTTCAAAATAAGGTATTTGACCTCATGGGAAAATTAAAATCATTGGATAGGATGGATTAAGGTTTATTATACCCCCTCAAGCCAAAAATTATGTACATCTAATCTTTTAATTTCCCAAACAAGTTTTATTCTTGAAGGCAGTATAAAAAGGCTTGTGTAAGGCTAGTTTTTGGCCATTTCATGGTTCACATACCTACACAAGGTTTCAAAAGCTTAAATTTGACATGGAACATGGTCATGGGATTTTAAAAGTGAATAAAAAACTTATTTTTAGTTTCACACATTTGGGAGAATATTTGATCCAAAACTCAATTTCTGGGCTTAGAGGGCTAAATGAGGCCAAATTAGAGAATAAAAGTAGGCTAATAAGTGTACTTCCACTCAAGGTCTGGTCATAAAAATTGGTATAAATATGTAAGGTCATACAAGGTACTCAAATACATGCTTATATTTCCAATATAATTTATGCATTACTATACACAAGGAAATTTGTATGTTTTTAGGGCTATATGGGATTGAAGGCTAGTGAGAGATTAAGGTACAAAATGAGATCTTTGTGAGTGTTTGATGGATATAAATGAGTTATTTCAGGTATGATATGATTATATATATATATATATATATATATATATATATATATATATATATATATATCCCTTTCATGAATATGGGTTTCACTCATAAATGTGGAATAAATATTTGACACTTTCAAGCAAGGGGAGGTATAGTAAGGCCAAGTGGGTTTCAAGACACCTAAAGAGTTTTTTCATGATCACCATTAAGATGCTAGTTTATAGAGATTATAAATTGATGAAAGGTGTCAAATAGTATATAAGGAGACAAATAAATATTAGTTGATGACCAAAGAGTTCTATTTTTCACTCTCTAATCTAAGAGAAGGGATTTTTAAAGAAAAAGACAAGGTGTCAAGCTGTTAGACAAACTCCTATGACATTTGGAAGAGGATACATATTCATGAGAGAAAAACTTATCCTTTGAGACCTTTTTAAACTATTCTACAACTCATTTCTTGATTTTAAATCTCACTTGACACATGTCATATCTCACTTGTATGCCTCTTTCCTTATTATACTCTCATTTTCTCTATTTAAATAGCCTTATTTGGATTGTTATGTATCCTCCACCTAAGTAGTGAAAATGTCAACCCATTTACATGCCTTTTATCAATGAGAAACTACTAGTTTTATATCCTCATTTAAATTTTTTTAGTGTGTTATGTGACTAATTGATCTTTTCAAGTGTTTTGCTTAGTCTCACTTGACATGTTATCCTTTTCTAGCACTCATATGTAGTTTGAAAGCTTCTTTGTAGGCCTTGTGAAGTGTCCAAGTGAAGTGTGAATGTTGAGTGAGATGTCTATCAATTAATGTAATTATATGACCTATTGATTATTCCTCCTAGTGTAAACATATATCACAACCTCCATAATGAAGTGATGATGTGGAGAGGTAGATTAGGAGTAGTGTGTGTTTAGGCTAGTCTCTTGGTTGATGTGCACATGCAGTTGGTTGGTAGTCATCAATTATTTTAGTGAATCACATATATTCGAGTAGTTTTTTATCTCTTTTCCTAAAAACTTGATATATTGGTGAATGTTCCTATAACATAGAGATTTAATCCACCTAAATATTACCCATAACCTAGGATTGTCTCCATGTTACCCCAAATTTGGAAGGCTTGAACAACCTTACAAGGGTGAAAATTTGGTTGGTAATAGTTCTATAATTCTTGATGTGATAAAGTTCCAAAGTGATTTAAGGATTGTTGGTGTTGTCCTTCTATATATCAAACTTTGGAGTCATTCAAAAACATCAATGGTAACTCCTAGCTTAATCAACTGATTATACAATCCCATGCACTTATTAAAATTAATTTGTATTTTTAATTCACTATCTTGATGATTTTTATGGCTATGTTTCAATTATGTTTCAATTCCATTCCAAGTGATGAGGCATCTCAAGCCTATGGTATTCCCTATCAGCCCTATAATGAGCCATACCAGTAGTATGATGATTCATATCAGTCCTATATTACTCCTTATCAACCTCACTATGATCCCAATTATATACCTTAGTAGCCTTATAAATCTTGTTACCCTCCTTTCTATCAAGAGTATAACTCTTATCCTCCTTATGAGCCATATCAATCTTATGATCAAACCACATCTCCTCCATGTGGATATGATGATGCATATGAAAATCTTTATCTTCAACCATCACATCCTCCTCCCTATCCTCCACTATTTTTCCAAGCTTATCAAGATGGAATGGATGAGATGGAGAATAAGATACTAACATGTGAAAGAACGGTTTGTTTAAATTATCAATATAAGGAAGTTATTGGGATTTTTCAAGGTGAACCTAATGATCCATTAGAGAAGAATGAGTTATGTAAATTTGTATTGGAGAAGATATATATTTGGGAGAGACACAAAGTGATTTGTATCAGATGTTTCAAGATCCCTCTTATATCCATTATCAACCTTCTTGTGATCCTTATCCTCGTGAATTCATTGAAAAATCTCAAGAAGAGTTGTCCCAAGAGAGTATAGACAATAAAATTAAATCCTTAGAATTAAAATTCATATAGATTGAGTCAAGCATAGATTTAGAAATTGAATCCAAAGAAGATCTTGTGCTTATTCAAGCCCCATTTCCCCCTCCTAAAGAACCTAAAGCTTTTCCATCTTGGAGGCCTATCCAAAAAGGCATTAAAGAGAACAATTATGTGCTTGTTGGGAAGAATGAGACACTCATATCATAATTGAATTTTCTCTCTTCAAGAATTCTTAAAATAATCTTCCATCCCTAAGACCTAAAGTTATAGTAAAGTTCCTTCAATTCCCAAGACAACCTAAGAGCATGTCCGTTTCCCTCCCACTATCTCCCTTATTGAAGAGGAACATATCCTTTAGGAGGTAAATGGAGAATATCAAGCTATAATTATAGATGATGAAGATAATTAAAGTGTATATGAGGAAGATATATTCATCAATACTCCACTTGGGGAAGAAAAAGGCAAATTGGTTTTTAGAAATGAAGCTATAGAAGATGGACTTGTTATCATGATTCAAGAGGGAGGTCCAATTTCCTCTAATATTGTTGAGTTTGAAGTTGGTCTTGATGTTGAAGTTTATTTAAGCCAACATGATGAATTCTTGGATGAATGTGAAATGTCTTAAAATGAACAAGAATGTGAGTTTGAGGAAAGAGTAGAGTCTGAAGTCTTGGATGAAGTTGAAATGGTTGCTACTGAGAAAGAAGTTGAACTTAAAGAGGATAACTCCAAATTACATCATGAATGCATGGGAGAGTTTGAATTTATTGACCTATACATAGCTCTTAAGGATAAAAAAGAGGATGTTATTCAAGTTAACCTCATTCATATTGACCAAAGTAAAGATCTAAATGAGGATTGGTAGTAGTACATTGAATCTCTTCAAAAGATTGAAGCCCTTTGGAAAGGTACATTTCTTAGTGGAAAACATGTTTATGAGGAGGTTGATAAAGACACATCCATTAAAGACCATAATTCATCTTGGATTGAGTATGAAAAACTCCTTAAAGATATTGATGAGCTTATAATTATTGATAAGCAACATGATGCCACTTAATATGTAATGGAGGCCCAAGAATAATACCTAGATGGAGAATCATCAGATAAGGTTGAATCTATTATAATAATTCAAAATGGTGTTACTTTTGGATCTCTCTTCAAGGTTAAGGAGCAACATGGAGTAGTTATTGAACTACAATATACATATGTGTTCATAGGTGACTAGTTTGCTATTGTTACTCCACTTGAAAGCATGCTAAGAAGATTGGTAATAAATCTGATGATTAAGCCAACAAGAACAAGGTCTAATAGGTAGATTTCCTCATGCTATTTTTCACTTCATAGAGAAAAAGATCTCAAAAAATTCCCCTTTGATCAAAGAGGAAGAAGATATGTTAAGTTCAGTTGTATATATTAGTTGTTTTATTGTGTCTTATTTTCCCTAAGTGCTTAGCTACACATGTGCATTGTATTATTTAATTTTCTAGTGTATTGTTCTTATTTTGTGTGTCTATTTTAAGGTCAAGTAAATTGTCTTGTTTTGGTCAAGTTATAACCATGTCTGATCTCAAGTGCAAGTGACTTTATTGCCAAATGGAAGGACAAGGCTACTGGTCTAGTAAGCATTGTAGGCATGTTACCCTTGTGAATCACCAATTTATTGACCATTTTTGACCCCCTAGGTTAAAATTTCAAACCATATGATAAAAAAAATGCTTGTAATCCTTCCATACCTTTCTCATATCCCATTATATGCCTTGATAGTCTTCAAACGGTCTTTTTAAAAGTCTTATTAGCATTATTTAAGGTTTCATTGTATGCACTAGGGGTTGCTTAAGGAAAATTCATGTGATAGAATGTTATGAGTCATGGGATGATGTATTAGGTTTTAATAAGTTTTATTTTGGTGAGAGGAAATGTTTCAAGAGTCTTTTGAGGCTTAAAAGTGGTATATATCCTATTTTAGAGAAGTAAGGTAATTTAACACATTTTAAGGTTTTTGACAAAATTAAGGTTTTCATTGTGACCAATGTGATTATTCCAAAATATTACCTATTTCATAAGTTTATAAATACAATGGTAATAAGTAATTTTAAGTGTTATAAGGTCTTGGATAGACATATTTTCTCTCCATGAGATCATCCAATATACACTAGTTTTCTTTGCACTTATAAACACTATTTAAGGTTTCTAAAGCCACTTCCAAAAATGTTAAAGATGAAATATACATAAAATTACACTTGTAAAATATTTAAAATGAGTTTGAAATGTACTAATTCTAGGAAATGGTAGTATTCATGTTAGTATAGGTCAAGGTTTACTCTAAAGAAGGTAGTTTTAAGCACTTGTATAGAACAAGAAGACTTACTTTCAAGAGAAAATGTTTTAGAGGTGTATATTCAGATTAAAAAATTCAAATACGTGATTATATTATATGTAAAGGCCTATGAAATTAAATATTTTCTTTAGAACCTCCATCGTTCCCTTGGTAAGCTCACAAAGGACAATTTTAAATGTTCATTTTGTAAAGTACGATGGGAGTTGGGACCTAAGATTTTTTCCATAATAATGGGTATTATTGACCTTAAAATTAATGGACATATTCATCAAATTTTTGGCCACTCATTTATGAATTTTTTTAAAAAGGCAGGGTGGTCTAAAACTTCCTATAAACCATGTAGGGTCAATTTCCATCACTTTTAGATTGATATCAAGAGAATGAAAAAAATGGGTGATTAAAGGAGGTCCATTAGAGATTTGATATTAATTTCAAAATGTTTCCCAATAATCACTTGGAATATGTCAACCTTTGATAAGGTATAAACTCTATTTATGCTGAGTTATATGCAATTTTTGGATTTTTTTATGAGGTTTTCATATAAGGATGGTCTGAACTAATGAATGTGAATTGTATTAAAGTATAAAAAAGTATAAATTATCCATAAATAACCCATTAAATTATGTCCATGCACATAAAAGTTTCTAACATGCATACAAAGTTTTGTTACACTCTCAAGAAGGAAAGAGACTTAAAAGGACAAAGAACATACCTGTGGGTATCTTATTCATATAGAATATATGATACTTCAACTTGAAACTTTTTGAGCCCTATATAGATATTTTTTATTGATGATTACATTTCATACAAATGTATAATGGATATCTAGGTTCAAAATAGCAAATAATAGTCAAGATAACTCTAGGTATCACAAAGACCTACAAGCTATGTAGTCATCAAATGAGGGTTTATATTCCAAGAGAATGTGAATAGATGGAAAATAGTTTCGTGAGAAATGAAAATTCATGATAAACATCTAAAATAACTCTAAAAATTTGGAAACCTTATCATTACCAATTTACCAAGTTAAACTTATTGCATTTTTAGACCATGGACTATGTATAGGTCTACCAAAATAGATGTGAGGTAAAAGGGTGATAAACATGAATTTTTAGTGTGGTTAGAGGGTAAAAAACATCATGTAAAAGTTATGAGACACTAGAGAATTTTTTTAGGTCCAACATGATTCAAGATGCATGTTCATGGGAGGTTAAAATGTCAAA
>JARHVA010009283.1:47500-57500 GCA_037957365.1 Torreya grandis
TATATAAAAATGGAAAACCACAACACATGAAACAAACAAACCAACAAAATTAATCTAAACTAAATCAAAAGAACACTAAATAAAACACACAAACCAAGAAACAAAAATCATGTAAAAAATATATACACAAAGGAACCTACATATCTTTACTCAAACATGATATTAGATAGAGTATCCTTAAAGTAATTATTTAAGTATTGTTCATTAGCTAGTAGTGTCAAGTATTTTCCCTAGAGATATTTTAATCTGAATGTATTTCATCCCAAAGCTTAGATACTTGATAAGGACCAATCTACAAAGGAATAATATTAGCATTCTGACCCTTTTTATTATAAAAAAGTTTTGTCTCATAACAAGGCTAAATCAGATATACGAAAAGCTTTTACTTTTGGTTTCTTATCAAAACGTCTCTTTTCAATAGCTTGAGATTTAATAAAAAATTTTAGACCTTCATCCCATTTATCTTATAATTGGATTAGATCTAAGAGTCTATATTCACTTCCTTGAACTTCCTCCATGTACTCATGTTTGAATTGATAAGTGGGATTCTTTAGTTTCATTACAAAACAATTCTCTAACTTGTAGACAAGGAAGAAAGGGAAGTTGTTCAAGCTTTGTCTATGCCTTATTCTATCAGTCTATAGAGCATATTTAAGGAGTACATTCTAATTACAGATGTTTTGATTAATTTATTTCTTCATGATATTTAAAAAATTATTATTAGTAGACTCTGCCAAACCATTTATTTAGGGGTAATAGTTTGAAGTGAATTTTAGTGTAATTCCAATCTAATAATCCTACTTAGTCATCTTTACAAATTGAAAATTAGGTCCATTGTCACATATAAGTGATAAATGAATCCCAAATTGAGCTACAATTTATTATTATAGAAATTTAATAATTTTTTTTTTTGTATTGGTCCTTGTCTCTTTATCTTCATTTCACCTTGTATAATAGTCCACTGTAGTGAGAATGAACTTGTGACCAACTAATGAGTTGGGATTAATAACTCCAATGAAGTCTAATACCCATTGGGAAAGGGGTGTTCCTTAGTTACTAGTTTCATCATCATAGGAGAATGAATCTCCCTCTTAGAAAAGATATGACCTGAATGAAAAGTCTTGTCATGTGTATAAGCATCTTTAAATAATGTTGGCCAATAGTAGTCAGCTCTGAGAATTATGTATATTGTGACATTACTTGAAGGATGACCACTTCCCAACTTATCATGAAATAAATTCATCACCTCTTGTGATTCATTCTTATATAGGCATTCCAAATAAATCCCTTCATGATTATTGTGGTGTATAATTCCTATTTTCAACATGTGTCATGCAACCTTTAGTCTTAGTGCTCTTCTCTTTATTCTATCAAAATGGGTTAGTGGATTTTCATAAAGTAAATATTGAACAATTTAATCATACAATAGACCAAATTGAACTTTAGATTGATCTAATTCTAAAATGGATATGTTAGGATCTAATTGTGAAATTAGTTTAGATAAACCTTGATCACATACTAATTTTGAAGGTTTAAGTTCAATTTCATATTAATTAAGTTTAGAAAACCATAGTCCCCTTCTCTCACCTAGCTCATTATGTCCTATAATTTACTTGACTACAAGATCTATAACTATGATGTGTATTTTATTTATCAATATATAATGATAAAATATTTAGATTGCCTTCACCAATGCGTAGGCTTATTTATCCAAAATAGAGTATTTCATTTCATATTCTTTCAAACATATGATCATAAAATATATGGGGTCCTATCCATATTATAATCTTTATGTCAACATTGATGTAATCATGTGATTAGAAGTGAAATAATAAATAGATAAATCTTTAGCATAATCTAGGCTAACCAATACAAGAACTTACATAATTACATCCTTGATACCTTGAAATGCATTCTTAAAAAATATATCCCATTATATCTTAGATTCTAATTTTAACATATCATTCATAGGTTTAGTGATCTTAGCATAACTATAAATAAACTTTCATACAAAATTGATATTACAAAAAAATAATTGTAACTCTTTCCTACTATTTGGTAGTTGATATTTTGAAATAGCACTATCTCATTCTAGGTCAATTGATATACCTTATTTAGTGATAATGTGACCTAGAAGCTTACTTTGAGTTGCACAAAAAAATATTTTTTTTAGATTAATAGATATTCCAAACCTTCTACAGTGTTTGAAGACCTTCTCTAGATGACTAAAATGATTTGATTTATGTTTTGAGAATACAATCAAGTCATCCATGTATACTACTATGCAATTACCAATTAGGACTTTGAAATTAGTGTCTATAACTCACTATAATGTGGCACTAACATTAATAAAACAAAATCACATTTATTTGTATACGTAGGTACCCCATTTAGTGATAAATTCTATTTTGGCTCTATCTACCCTATACATTAAGATTTGGTTATATCTCAAGAATCTTTCCAAAAAGGACATCATATTTGAACTATTAACCTATTGAATTAATTCATCAACTGAAGGAAAGGGCTAGTTGTCTTTATCTAATGAAAATTAAGATTTTTACAATCTTCAAAAAGGTAAATCTCTCTATTTTTCTTCTTCATAGGTACTAGGTTTGCCACCTAAGTTGAATTGTGCATCAAGAAGATTATGCCAACCAATAACATCTTCTATTATTATTTTAGAATGAGTGGTTGTAAGATAGGGTTGAGTGACCTTTAACATTACCTAAAGGGTATCTGATTAGGTTTCATGGAAATGTTATGTGTTATAACTTGAAGGTCGAACAACTTCAAGTCTTTGTAAATCCATGTTATGATATATTGATAGCCTAGAAGCATCTTATTCAACATTTTAATCTCTTCATTGATACATTAAAGTCTAAACTCTATGTTTTTAGGCTTATTTAAAGCTCCCATGTTGAGCATTTATGACTTTTGACTTGGCCAAAACTCCTTTCTTGATTTAGCTACTATGCTTTCTAGGTCATACAATCTATCAAGTGACAACATATTTTTTAGAATATGGTTATCTTTTAGTTGAAATAGTTTATCATAATTATATTTTTGTTATTCAAAATTAGGTATTTATTCTTCATCAATCACCTATGCATCAAAATAATTAGAATTAGACAAAAAAACAAAAATTTGTTTATCATGATTGAAAACTTGAAAATGTTTAACATTATAAGGTATAGAAGGACAAGAGATCAATTTTGCTAAAAACTTTTGCAAGTCAATATTATCTAATGGTGTGAGATTAGTATCTAAGATAACTAATGATTCAACCATTATATTTACAACTCTAGGGATGACTAAAATGTTAAAAACATTAAAAGATTCAATCAAGTCCAAATCCCAATTTTTAAATTTATTTATATATGAAAATTTTCATTAAAAATTATTACACACTTGGTTGAAAAAAAATTTAGAATCATTGAAGACTCTTAATTGATGGACTTAATACCTAATTTCAAACTATAGACCAAAGACCAAAGCTTCATACTTTGTTATGTTGTTATTACAAGGAAATTTTAATCTAAAAGTTGCAACATGTTTATTACTATTAGGATAAATGAGGAAAATAACAGCCCTAACTCCTTTATTGGATCATTATCTATCCAAATAAAGTGACCACATACCTAAATTTTGATCATGATCAGACATTTTCTTATTTTTTAGTTTGGTTGATAAAGTTTAAATACCATCCTTTGTAGAAGTGAAATTAAATTGCTCATTGATTGTATTATATTATGTTATCATTAATTTCATTTGTGGCTCTCTATCAATTATATTTTGACTTGATACTCCTCTCTATGGTATCCACATGTAACTCAATTTCCATATAGCCATTTATTGATCTTAACTAATCTCTACTTAATAACATGCCATATGATTTTGTTATCTCAACTACTGGAATGGCTATAAACTATTAGACTCTTGTTTCAACTTGAAACTATATATGAACATTCAAGAACTCACACATGACCTTGACTTCATATTTATCCAAATAGACTACCACTTTGTTTGATTTCTCGAGATCCAATCCTAACTTCTTAAAAACACCTATAGGCATAACATTAAATTATGCACCCAAATCTACAATATAATTATGAAGATTCTTACCAAAAATTATGATTTTAAGTTGGAATGATGTAATTTTAGCTCTAGTCTTATGTATTGTAACATTGGTATTGGTTGGGTTATTTTGTTTACACTGACTACTCTTATCTATGGGAGACTTAGGAATTCAATCCATTTTTTTAGTGATCTAGGATAGTTCATGGAGATTTATGTTTACTTTAATATTTTTCATGTCTTCTATAATATTATATCTAGATTTTCTAGTGGAGGCTTGATTTTCACTTGATTTTGGTGGAGGTGGATCATTTTGAGACTTAAAATCAGGTGGTATAGCAAGATTTTTTGGTGTCATTGAGGTAGTCAATGGTTGATGTGATCTACTCTTAAAAGTATAGTTTCCTCTCTAGTATTGGTGAAAAAGCTTGGATATCATTGATTATTTCTTTAGTATCCTTATATTATATATTAGTGAAATCTATAGTTTCTAAGACCATGTATATATTAGTAAACTTTGATGAAGTAAAAGTATTATAATTAATTGAATCATTTTGGTCATTCAGATGACTTATAGTCATCAATTTATTTCTATAGAATGTCAAAGGCTAGACAAAACTCAACACACTCAAGTTATCCATGTTGGGTTGTGTTGTGAACACATCACCAATTGGGTAAAACATTCTCCATGATATTAATCTTAGGCAACTTATTATATATGGAATTAGGATGCTTACTAGCTCTTTTTAAGGGTTTGTAATTGTGTTGATAAGTGAAATTCATAGCTGAATTTATAGTACTAAAGCATCCTACTTGTTTATAAAAATTCAAAAAATCATTGCTCAATATTTGAACCATTCTCTAAATTGCATCTAAGTCAGGTTTGGATACATCTTGAAGATAATTATGTGTATTGTTGGTCATTACTAGAACTAAGGCTTGATTTTAAGATTGAGGGATTTCCACAATACTAACTAGATTAAATAATACCAAATTTTAATTAGTGGTAGCATGATCCAATGGTAACTAATTCATAATTGGAAGAGGTTGAGTCAATATAACATTCTAATTTTTAGGCTAGATTAGTTTTATTATTGGCATGTTTGGTAAAACATTGGGGATGTGAACCAACATGTGTCCTTTTGGGTTGAGGTGCCTATCCACTTTGATTAATTTTACATATTCAAGAGGTAATTCAGTGACTATTGGATCTCTCCTTTTAAAAGTTGATGTCCATGGGTTTAAGGCTAATCAGACATTTGGCCTATACAAATTAGTTATCATACTATACATTTTTAAAAATGTACATTGGTATTATGTATGGGCTCATTAGATTCAATTCTCATACAAGTAAATTACAGGTATACTACACTTGGATCTACCACCTAACCAAACTAGGATAAAAATTTGGTATTCAATTAATTCCATCTTGTAATTAAAATTTTAGGGAGGTTAAGGAACTTGTCATAAGCTTGATCAAGCAAAGTGAAGTGAAATAACCTATTAGATACATCCTCATGTTCCACGTCAATAAATTTAATATACATTTTATAGGATGTAATGTGATCTTCTACAATCCTTATATTGTTTGGATTGAACTTTGGAAGATAATGCTCAAGGCTTTTGGGTGAGTCATGCACATCACCAAAAATAATTATGGTTGATCCAACTAGCAAGCAGGAAACCATTTAGATTGGTCTATTGATTACAAACTATGGGGATGATTTGGTTGAGTAAACTAATCTCCTAGGTCCACCTTAGTTAGATCTAGGATGTCTATGTGTTTGAAGAGGATAAACAATTAATACTTTTTGTCCCAATCTCATTCCAACTTGTGTGACTCTTGAAGAAGACTCTAGAGTGACAAATAATAATCTATTATTAGTATGATTTTAAGCACACAAAATCTACAAGCATAAATATGACTTACTAGTATTGATTAATTAATAAGATCAGATCTTATGGAGGTTCAAAATTAGAAAGACTACAATATCCAAAATATAGCACATAGCAAGCCCTCCTTCTAGCACCAATTTTTGTAGGTTGAAATTCTAACTCACTCAAAGAGTTATAAATTAACTGTGTGAAGAAAAGAAGTCAATAGTTCATGGAATAAAAGAGTCCCCTTGTTTCTAGGATATTCTAGTGATCTAAGGGCCAAGAACATTTCAAAATATTATAACATGGGTAGGCTCTCATTTCTTTCACTGAAGGTTCAAATGTTTTCTTCTAGATATTGAAGATCTCAATGTTGGTTCCTCTATTAATGGGATATTTGTAATGAAAGAGGGTAAATCATTCCTCATGAGAAAATTTAAAATAGAAGGAAGAGTAAAGCAAAAAAAGAAATAAACCCTTGATTGAGACATGTCTTCTAATACTCAAAAATTAGATTACTGTGGTCAACACTTAATCACTGGCATATAATCTATCTATTACATAAATTAAAACACCAAAATATTCTAGAATCTAAGGAATAATATGTGAACATGAAATATATAACACTATTTACGGAAATCAATTACATTACCCTATAACTATTTACACATCATAACCAATGTAAGCCTCATGATAACTATAATGAGCTCTCAAATCTAATTAGACTAGCTACTACACAATATAATTATATATCCACTTACACAACAATAATATCATAAAACTTCCTTGCATAGATTACTTCTCAAATCAAAACATTTGTCAAACCATCAAGACAAAACTTGTAGGAAGGGCAACTGAAATCTTGACTTTATAACAACAAGGTTTTGATACTCAAACATTTTGACAAAGCTGCTTATATAGATAATGTTATTCCATCATGGCTATAGTGTAAAACCATAAACTAAATGTTGTAGATAAAAAAAATTAAATGTAATAACTAATTATAAATTGATCTTCTATGATAACACATCAAGGAAGGATAAAATGACTATTTTAAATAATTTGGAATTATGTCCCTAAATTAGATAGGAGATAATATTTTAAAATAAATGGTTTTTATGATTTGTGTAGTTTCACACATAGAGTATGGTAATAATTTGGATATATTCCCCATTTATTAGATTGGAGATAATTTAAAATTATAAAATTTTGAGTAATGTAGGCGTATTCTTGATATTTGTTTTTCAGTTGGACTATAGGTAAGTCTAAATTATCTAAAATAGTCTCTATAAGGATCTAGTCATGGCATAATTCCTAGGTACAACTTTCATTATGGAAGTGGACTCAATATCCAATGCACTTTAATATTCTTATGAATAATGAGAATTATCTGGTATTCAATTTATTTTAATAACTAATCATTGACCCAAATAGGTGGAGATATTTTATTATGAATCAATCTCAATGATAAATGTGATGGATCTATACTCTAGTTTCATTCATTTAACATGTTTATGCTCATTATGAAGACAAAAAAACCAATTCCATATGATCAATTTATTATTAAATGTTGATGCCTAGGAAATATTAAACAATGGATTTCTCCCATCTATAAATAGATGAATTCAATTCTCTTGATTAACATACTGATATTAGTATCCTTTGGGTTAAATATGCCTTGGATATGTGAATAGACTTATCAATTTTGGCCTCTTCCTTTACCCAAATATTCACCAATCCTATATCCATTGCCATTTCTATTTTCATTTTACTTTCTTGTGATTAGCTCATGAGACAAATGATATAGGTTATTTTCAAATGATTCTATGTTATAAATGATCTAAAATGCTCAAGTTTATATCTTGTAGTTGCCTATTATCCTATGTTTATTGTATTTGATTTTAATAAAACATAATCCATCCCTTGCCTATCACTTGGTCTTTGCCCTGGCCATCAAAATTAGACGTGTTTGTTGATGGGATGCTTGTGTGTCTTATTATATGCCACTTATCACCTTTTCAGCTTTTCACTACTTCTCCTTTAATATTTTTATGTCTTTTTTAGGGACACATGGTCCTAAGTTCAATACTACCATCACCTTGGGGTTCTAATCTCCTAGGATGGTGAAAAGTGGCACAATCTTGGGTGATTGGGACCTAGAGATTTACATTGTTGGAATACTCCTAACTTAGTGATATTTTCACATGTGGATGGTTCTTGTTGCTATATTTGATTGATAATGATTATACAAGGAACTTTACTAATATCACTTATGGGTTAGTGGGATTTTGACATGTGGATGGTTCTTATTGCTCTAATTGACCTTGTAAGGAACTTTGATGATGTAATATTTATGTTAGTAAGATTTTGATATGTGGATAGTTCTCATTAATTCACTCTCCTAGTAATGAATGTACAAGGAAATCTACTACTATAACCACTAGGTTAGCAATATTTTGACACATGGATGGTGTTAGCCAAAATTGGCCACCATTAATGATTATCATTATAAACTTTGGTCATATTGATCTTAACTTTGTTGATATCTATCATAAAGGTCTTATATCAGTCATGGATGGTCTCAAGATGATAGGTATTAAGTCATTATTGGTAGCTTACAAAGCCTTCTAGGATGGTTTAGTTGAAAACAAGTTTAAGTCACTTAGTCTTGTTATTAATGGTCATTCAATATAGTTGTCTTCATGTGTTTAACATAGATTAAGGTAAGTTTGAAAAAGTTAAGGTTTATGTGTGAAGTCAAATTCAATATTGAGACATGATCAAAGAGAAGAATGGTGACCCATAAAAGAGATGTGTTCCAATCCAAGCAAATAGACTAATGAATAGAACTAGTAAGTTGATTGCTTTGCATTTTCATGCAGCTTGAAGAAATTAAGGTAGTTTTAAAAAGATTAAGTTATTTATTTGTTTTAGTATTATGATATACTCCAATGTAATTTGAGAATTACTAAGAAAGATCAAATGTGAATTTTTATATAAATGGATATGGGTCTTGTAAGTCATTTAAATTTTTTTCAAAGTCATGATATATGTTCTTAACCATACATATTCTCCAAAATGTCTTGATGCTACTTTTCTAATGTTGAAACCTTTTTGTAACCACTAAAACATCATTTTATAATGTTCAAATAGGAGATTTTGAGTAATTTCCAAGGTAAATGAAGATCAAAATTCTTTGGCACATTTTGATACATCCATATAGGTCAGGTAAGGCTCCTTGATCACCTGGATCATCAACTCCAATAGCTCAAAAAGGTATAACATGTATATTCTAGAAAAAATAAACTCATGGAGGTATTTTTTCAGTGATTTTCCATTAAAGGGAAATGTATAAACATATAAAAACATCCTAATAGTCTATTAAAATGAAAATACATTCAAAATATAGATTTACAGAGCCAAATAAGGCAAAAACCCCTTGTCATTCCTCCATTGAGTTTCTTAGGTCTTCTTGACAACCTCAAAATTGTCAATAGTTTTATTTTAATAATCAAAGGGGAGAGAGAGATAATTGGATATAAATATTTTATGAAAATAAGTGTACCCTATTTCCCTTATAATTTGTGACATTAGCTATTTGATTAAGTCCCTTAGATTTATGAATAATAGTTAAGAAGTGGTGTAAAATAATGACTTCAAACCTAATAGGCTCAATTTTTAATGGTTTCAAGGGATGATTAAGCTCGTTGGTGAAAATAGATGATTTAATGAGATAATTTAGGAATATAATATCCCTCTCATATCATTCTCTATCATCTATTTGGCATGTTCAAGTTTAGATAGGGTAAAATCTCCATTTTCAAGAGTTGCAGACCCATTTGAGAAGCTACAGGTAGAGTTTGGGTTGATTTTGTATGTTTTCATCCTTTATCAATTATAAAAATATATTTAATATGTTATGACACCTTACAAGCTCAAATAGAACCTGATTATCTATTCATATTCTTGTCTTGACAAGAGAAATGCACCTTCTCACTATTTTAGTTTGGCAGTCAATAATGAGGAGAGGTTGAAGTGTTTTCAGTCA
>JARHVA010009283.1:62500-280000 GCA_037957365.1 Torreya grandis
TCTAATGATTTTAATATTATTATTTATTTTTACCAAATCTTACATTTATGACCCTAAATAAGTAGTGGACAAATTTCACTAGCTTGACTAACATCATCAATGCAAAATGAGGTGTAATTTGATTGAGTGATGTATATGAATTTGACCAATCCTAGAGATCATTTATTATTGAAAACTTTAGCCCAAGTAATTTTTGATTAAATATTGTCATTTCATATGTTGTTATAATTTTTATATTTATGTGAAATCATATTATAATAGATTTATTTATGATACACATTATGTATTAGATATCTTCAACACACAAGTTTTGGTTTGTTACTCTAGATTCCCACATGATGCAAGGGCATCTCATGATGACCCCAAGTTTGACCCATTTTTATTATTAGCTTGGTCAAGTGTCATATAGTTTTTAAATGCCATGGTTAGTCCATTGGAGGAGTCTAGAGTGTTTAATGGTGCATAAAATTTGAATTTGGACATTTCTTACCAAAACCTTCTTCTTGAGAAATTTGAATTTTGTAAACTTTATATAAGAATTTTTAAGAATTTATGGAGTTGGAAAAAATATTTTAAACATGTCAAGAGGATTTAGACCCTATTAAGTTTCATATAATGTTATTGAGTCATAAGGTCAAGGTACAATTTATTCATATTATGAAAATCAAGGAAAGGCAAAGTTGGCAAGAGACCTCCACATAGGGAAAATGGCCAAGAATTAGTTATGTTTCCTCTTTATTCATATAGGAGTTAGTTATGATTTTTTAGAGGATGATTCCATTATAATTATAGGATGTAAATTTATTGACAATATTTTGAAAATAAGATATTATGAAAGTTTTGTAACCCTATTACTGAAAGAATAAGAAAACAAACCCTGTTAAGGTCATTGCATTTGTTGCATGCAATATATGTTTATTAATAGATGAGTGGATTGATAATGATTTAAAAAGTATTTTTTCAGGATAATTATTGTTTTTTTACATAGATAATTATAAGGAATAAAATAGATCAAAGTCCTTGTCAAAGGAAGAGAATTGACAAACCCCTATTTGGGAATTTGTATGGTTTTTATTGTGTAGACTGTATTTGCTGATAAGGAAGATTAAATGGAATTTGATGATGGCACTACATAATAGTTAAGTAATTTTAAATTTTAAATTTTTTCTTAAAAACAATAAATAATAAAATTCATTTGGTGTTTAGATATATTCAAACAGACCCCTGTTGTGAGGTTATACTTTGTGTACAAGACTATGATGTGTTGTGATGAGGTAATAGATTTTATATTTGTATTAACAAGGGTGATTGAAGGTTGTTTTTATTTTAATGATGGATTATTTAAATAATGAATCCTAATAAGCTCCAAAATTTATATTAGATAAATAAATAAACCTTGAGTTTATATCTTGAACCTTATTTTGTGCATACAATCCATGAGGTTATTTTATACATGAAATGATATTTACAACATTTGATTCAAGTTTTGTTAGATTTTAATAATAATTTTGAATATAATTAAAGGTTTTTGGGTTATTTTAATGAAAAATATCTTGAGTTATGCATTTCTAAAGAAACATAGACCTGTAGGTGGTACTGAATGTACACAACCAAATAGTTTTTATTATGAAAAACATAATAGTGGATTGGGTTGGTAAATATAATGATTGGAAAAAATTAATAAATTTAAAATATAACTTATGAACCTTTAAAAATTGGTTAAAACTTATCTAAACACTTGTTATTACATATTAATAGCCTTCGGCTGAGATAGTGAACAAACAAGTTCTAACCTAGGGTTTTGGACTATAGAGAGATTCCATCATTAATTTTTTATGAAAATTTGTAAAAAGATAAATTGTAAGGTGTTTGAATATATTTATAGGTTATTTTTATGTGAGTGTACTTTTTGGTATGGATTTTGAGGGCTATTAGTAAACTAGACCCTAATAGGCCTAAACAAAGGCATAAAGAGGATTGAAAAGGTGGACCAAAGATTGAACTAAAGGTTTAGACTTGGTAAAGAGTTAGAATAGAGAAAAGGGTATCTAAATTAGGAATTATATTATCCTAATAACTCTGTATATATTTTACAATTCAAGGAAAGCCCATAAACAGGGCTACGAGGATTGAGTGAAAAGTATGCAGGGTTGAGTAAAGGTAAGAGTTGAACATTGAATAGTTTTGAGAGTGAATGAGTGGATAGATAAGGGTAATGAGATACTATATAACTTGTCAAAAATATCAAAATCTATCTAATAATGAAGTGATATTTAGAAACATTACATGAGGAATTGAAATAATAATCATTGTTATAATACGAGTATTTTAAAACAAGGTTAAAAATGTTTTCTTGGTATATGCTATGCATAATTTTGGTATCAAAGCTTAGGGAAAGATTTTGTGGATTGTTGAAAGGATAAAAAATGTGTTTTGAAGTACATTTTAGGATAGGTGATCAAATACAATGCTTTATGGAGAGAACTAGTAGGGATGATGAGTTGTTCAAGAGTTTGATGGACCAAATAAGACAAATGATTGCTCCATTAATGATGATAATAAAGGATATAGAGGATGTTCTCAAGGAGAGAGAATAAATAAATGATAGGTAGTAAGGTGAATCTTTGAAATAAAGTATAAAAGAGAGAAAATAGAGAGGTGGTACAAGGGAGACCAGAAGAACATATAATAGTTCAAGAAGATGGCATGGAGTAGCACCATGCAAGAGAGATAAAACCATTAATAGATGATATATTGAGGAGAGATGAAGGTCTAATGAGACAAGGACCAAGATAAATATTTTAGGGGTAATGTTGGAATTGCCAATGAGAAAGACACAAGGCAACAAAGTGTCTAAGGAATGTGAGCAATAATATGCAATAGTAGAGAGTAAGAGAGATGAATGAGGATATAAGACAAGAGAGGAATGAGTCATTACTCATGAGGAGGATTTTATTATAGTAGAAGCAAGGCAAGGAACCAATCCAAAGGAGAAGCTTGTTCAAAAGTAGATGTAAGGCCCATGGTAAGGTATGTAATTTGGTTATTGATAGTGGTAGTACTAACAATATAGTTTCTTTAGAGATAGTCTAAAATTTTAGGTTTAAGAGGATGAAATATCTAGAACCATAAAAAATTACATGGTTTTAAAAATGACACCAAATATTGGTAAGTGAATAGGGTTGGGTTAAGTTTCAGATAGGAAAATATAAAGACCAAGTTTTATGTGAGTGTACTTTTGGGTATGGGTTTTAAGGGATATTTACAAACTAGACCATAATAGGCCTAAATAGAGGCATAAAGAGGATTGGAAAGGTGGACAAAAGATTGAACTAAGGGATGAGATTTGGTAAAGAGTTATAATAGAGAAAAGGGTATCTAAATTAGAAAGTATATTTTCCTAATAACTTTGTATAGATTGTATAAGTCAAGGAAATCCCATAAATAAAGATACAAGGATTGAGTAAAAAGTATGCAGGGTTGAGTAAAGGTAAGAGTTGAACATTGAATAGTTTTTTAGAGTGGATGAGTGGAAATAGAAGGGTATTAAGATCATATATAACCTATCAAACATATCAAAATCCATCTAATAATCAAGTGAGATTTGGAAACATTACATGAGGAATTGAACTAATAAGTATTGTTATGAGAAGAGTGTTTTGAAATAAGGTTAATTTTTTTTCTTGGTATATGATCTGCATCACCACACCATTATTATCTACCCATTCATGAAGGGAGGGCCATCCATTTATTTGGGAGATAGTGTGGGGGATTTGTGGTTTGTGGTTGGTGTGGAAAAGTGCTCAGATGATTCTTTTCTTCCTAGTTGGAGTACTATACTAGGGACTACACTTAAGATTACAGATTGATACTTGATTCATGGAGAGTTTATTCTATGAATCTTTGTATCATGTTTTATCATTTGAGATGTTATTATGTATTGCTAAAAACTGTAACTTTTATACATTATACTTCTACAATAGTGGCTGTAATGTTGTATTAGTCATGGTTGAATTTTTACTATTTTATTTGTGATTAGAAGCAATACTTGTTGGTTTTTAGTATTTTTTATGATTTTTATATCTATTCATGGTGATCCTTAGCTAAGTGGATTAACTATAAACATATTGGTTAACTAAATTAATACAATTAGGTAAATATCACTAGTTAGGTTTCTCATGGTGAAATCTATATGATGAATACGTGTAATTAATTTAAAAAAAATTATTTATATATTTTGGTAAAACCCAATGGCATTGTTACATTGTGGTATCAGAGCTAAGGCTCAAACTCTAAGACTTAATGTGTTTGCTAATGCAAACTTATTCTCTTGATAAATAGGAAGAAAAATGGTGTGCACTAGACTAGGAGGTGAGGACACTTAAAATATCAAAACCCCTATTGATCCAACTCAATTTGCCACTGAACAAGTTACCAAATTGGATTTAATCCTCATAACCATGCAAGAGACCATGGATTGAATTACAACCCTAAAAAAGGAAGTGCATAGACATGAAGAAGATAATGATTAGGAGGAACCTAAAGAGCAGCCTAATAACCAAGAATATCTTAAAGAGTGTAGGCATGAGGAGGTGCCATAGGATGTAAGAGCTTGTGTAAGTATAGAGTTGGCATGCAACATGAAAAAGGTGAATCCACCCAAGTTTGATGGAACTATTTTGGGGGATGGATTTGAAGCATGGCTGATAAAAATGGAGAAGTATTTTGAGATTTAGAATTATTATGAAGTCAAAAAATTAGTATGGGGAGATTATTAGCTTACTATTGAAGCACTGATGTGGTGCGTAAATAATAAGCTCAAAATGAACCTTGAATCAACTGCCACCACTTGAGAACATTTTTTGACATTGTTTAGGTCATGATGGTTTCCAAAGCTATAGCTTGACCAAAATATTACAAATTTTCAAAATCTTAAACAAGGGAATTTGTTAGTGAATGAATACTAGGATCAATTCATGAAAATTCTTAAGTATGTACCTCAGTATCAGGCATACGAGAGGTTTAAAATCATAAAATTTATCATGGGATTAAAACCCAAAATGGGCTATGAATTAGATGTGCATGGTCCATCTATATGCACTGAAATCCACTCACCTTAATAATTACACTAATTCCATTAATTTAACCTATAACTATATTTCTTAGCTAATTAACTAATATCCCATTTCCTATTTCCTACATCCCATAAACCTTATCCTACATCACAACCAATTAATCCACTTCATTAATCTACTCACTAAACCTATTTACTTACTAACTTACTCATTAAGCCACTTTACAATTTAAAAATACAATTAATTTAACCTACCGATCTACCACCCTACTAACTAACTATTCCTATACCTCTAAAACCTAATAGAGATTTATAAAATTAGAGAATTCTAAAATTCTCTTCTATTCTAGATATCTCCAAGGAATTTAAAATTCCTTGGAAATATCCTAGCCATTGATCTCAATGGTTCAAAATCAAATTTGAACCATTGATCATTCCCTCCATTTCCTATATAACTAAGCCAACTCCCTCCATGGAAGGGACATGAAAAATTAAATCCATCTTGCCATCTTGCATCCACAACCATCTCTCTTGCATCCATATAACCTTTGTTAAAATCCACTATCAAGCTTAAAATTCCATTGGAAGCCATTATAAAACAAAGACAAGCAATCCAACATCCAACTATTTTGCATCAAAAATCCATTTGGCAATCTTGGAAAGGAGCTGAAAAGAGGTAAAATGATGGTGAGAATTCTCATGGCAATCTAATTATCTTTTTTATCCTCTATGTTTGATGTTGTTTAGATTTTAGGTTTTTGATGCTAAAAATAGTAATATAGAGTGAACCTAAAATTTAGGCTATGTTTTGGTGACCATGGTGGGACTGATCCCATTGTCTATAGAAATATATAATTTATAATTTGATTAATTTGTTAATAATGGTGGATGAATTATCTTATTCATAACTTGCTAAAATTTTGGTAGAAACTTATATCATTTGCATAACTATTTGAATTAGATGTTATTATGATAAGTACTACATCTTTTAAATGAATTGATCAATCTAGAAATTTGTTAAATCATGTTTCATATAAAAAATTATCATAGTGGGAGGTAATCCTTTTTATTTAACATTTTTTGTATCCTAGGTGTGACCTGACAGCTTACAGGGATAGTTAGACAAGACATCAAATTATCATGCCCAATTTTAGACATTTTTCAAAGCCATAAATTATGATTTTTCCAATATTGTCTTTTGCATCATGGTTGTACCTAGTGGAGATTGCTACATTTTTTTATCATATTGAACACATAAAAATTCTCTTTTTACTAAGTTGCCATAATACAACACAAGAAAACAATTATAGATGTTGAAATTATCAGCTTATGCATCTATTGTCTTTTGCTTGCCTACAAGGGATAAAATGAAATTATCAAGAAAATGTTTTAGGCATCCACCCAGGCACTTCCAATAATCCATGATTTGGTAAGATGTGATTTTATGCATGCTTAATGTTCTGGTTCATTTTTTTCTTAGGAAATGAGGGAAGCTTTCATCTCAGATCATATTCTCCCTTCAAACATGTGCTATATAAATCATCATAGTGATATTAATAAAGAGGTTTGGATTGTTTGAAACTTACACAATAATATATCTTCTATTGTGATGTAAATATCTATTTTAAGTTTCAATCATGATATAATTATTTAACTCACTGACCATATTAGTATTGATTCATATCAAATCAAGACCACATTACCATTTTATCAAGACCAATTATGGTTTTCATCTATTTTAATTTAAATGCATCTTAAATAGGTCTTCTTGCCTAATGTCTTCTTAATTTTTGGGTTTTTGAGGATTCATAGGGACAAAGACAATTTGGGTCATCTATTTATTTTGACATAGATATCAATATTAGTGACTTTGTTACAAACCAAGCATTGGAATTATTATTAATAACTGCTTTATTTGGCTATATGACACTTATGTTATATGCTAGTTATTAGGCATTGGTCATAGTTTTATAGGCTTATTTTTTACTGTTGTAACTCATTTTGGTATGTTGGTTGTGTGAAAAATAAAAATAGAAACTTAAAAATATTTTTCTTGAATTGTTATCCATAATTAATGAATCCATGCTCTTGATGTTTGTAGCATTAATTATGAGTTGGCATTCCTTACAGCCTGTAGTAATGGTGTCACGATCCATAATAAATATTCTTTCTATGCTTTGAGATTTTATGGATTTATTAAAATTTTTAGGGTTTTATAAACTTTAAATAATAATAATAATAATCTTTTCAAACACCCATAATATTGAGACTTCTTAAAGTTTCTTTTGATTTGTTTCTAAGCATACTAGACCATTGTTTAGAAATTACTTGATTTACAAAGGTAATACTACTAAAATAATATCTATGGAAATCATTTCCTAAAAGTTATTAGGTGTTCATTATATTGAAAATGTCTTATTCATTTATTGTCAATATCATTTTGGTTTTGATAATATTTAATTAAAATATCACATTATCACGTTGTCTAATTTTTTTGGTATCATTGTAAATATCAAAGTAGAGCTTACATAAATAAATAAATAAATACAAAAATAAGAAATATAAAGAATTAAATTATCAATAATTAATTATACTATTGTCCTTTAAAAAAAATTTATTGATAATCATATGTCTTAGTTTTATAATGAGTCTTAGTCCAAAAAGTCTAATCATTTTGTAATTTTCATTTTAATAATTTTTACATTGATAAGTAGAAGCAAATTTTATTCTAACCTACAGGTTAATGACATCATTTTATTTGTAGGGTCACTTGTGAAAACACATAAATATAAAACTACTACTCACTTATCTTGTAGGTTGCCCTTCTACGAGTGATAATCAAACTACTAATCATTTTCTTATAGGACACTAGTTAAAGACATTTTGGCACCATTTTAAATTTTAATCATTTTAATCACTTTATCATGTTATCTAAATTCTTGTGTATATTATATTATATATTTTATCTCGCATATAATTAATTGGTTAATTAATCCTTTTCATCACCTAAGGGCTATAGTGGTGTATGCTCTTCTCCTTGCATCCTTATGGTGATTCCTAGAGGATAGAAAAACACCCACAAACCCTCCCATTTTTATTTTATAGGGGAAAGGTGATGTAGAATTGACACCCATACACTTGCCATAGTCTTAGGGCCATAGTGACAATGGATTTCACCACCACACACTAATGCATACTTTGTGTTTTGGTGGAGTATAACTATCAAGACAACTATCATTAGGCACTAAAGTAGAATTCCCCATAAAGGCTTCTATGAAGTGAGGGGTGTTCAAAATACAATATGAAAAGTGGATATACAACATCTTATATAGCCTTGGGACTTATTTTACCATCATGTATATCATGGGATCCCATATAAATCCTTGTATAAACTTAGAATTAGGACCTTTTGGCCGTAACGGGCATTTCATTACCATAATCAGGATCAACTCCTAAGAATTCATTAAATGAAAATGGTGTCAAGAGGGTTCTATTGATTCCATAATAGGTCATAAAACTATAGCCTCACCCATGAAGCTATTAGATGGTGTGATCATTGGGTTACATACCCTTTTCAGTTTACTAGCTTAGGACTTATTGTTGTGTGTGTTGATTATGTGTCATGTTAAACCTGTGTTGTTTGTATACTAAGTCAGCCACACCTTTTTTTGTTTTTAACACCTTAAATACCTTTAGGATAAAATATATTCTTATAACCCATCATAATATCCATCCAATCATATTAAAACACACCCATCCTATATATTCCACTCATCTTCTATCTTCCACTCCCTATCCTAAACAACATCTAATATCCATCCTATATCTTTCAACTTCCATCCATCTAATACCCATCTTATATCTTCCATCATGATCATATCCATCCCACTATCCTAAAAAACATCCAACTTATATATTCCCATTCCATATCCTAAACACCATCTAATATCCACCACGTATCTTCCATCTTCCATATCCCATCGTTCATATCACCATATCAAACAACCAACTCATATTTTCCCATCTATCATACTTGGTTACTATATTTAGTCTTAGAACCAATTCCTAGTGGTCATTAATCCCTTTAATCCTCATTATAACTTTTTAAATCCTTGGACTATGCAATGAAATTACTTCAGCAATAAAGTAGAATAGTAGAAATAGATCCAAATATGACTGAAATATATCAAAATATATGATAATAGACAAGCCACTTTGAGGGGGAAACCTCCACAAGATTCAATAATAGCAGACCTCATAATATGATGATAAATAATTACCCACTACCTCCTATATATAGTCTATCTAGGCCATGGTTACTCCATAGGTCGACCTACTAACCAAATAAATGCATAGAGAAATGTGAAATAACATCAAAGAGGGTTAAGTAAGCCACAAGTTAGCTATTCATATCCTAATACATGTGATAGGTTAGGGGCATAGCATACCCTTCCCCTTTAAACCAACATTGTCCTCAATGTTGAACAACTCTGAATGTTGTTGTAGAAAATCTTCACCTTCTCAAGTTGCATCTTCACTACTCAGGTTCTTCCACTTGATCAGATATTCCCTAATCTCTTTGGTTCTCAACCTCTTAGTACGTGTTTGGAGGATCTTCTCTAGTTCCAAAATGACATGTACTTCTTCATATAGTTATGAGAGCTCTATTTGGGCTGAAAATTTCTATCCAATGACCTTCTTGAAATAGGAAACATGAAATATTGGGTGTATGTGAGATGAATGAGCTAACTTGAGCTTGTAATCCACACTTCCAATTTTTTGTAGAACCTGATAAGGGCCATAATACTTAGGAGCAAGTTTGTTGTCATTTTTTGGTTACTTCAAGGACATATACTTATAAGGATAAAAACATACAAATACCCAGTCACCCACCTAAAAATTTCACTCACTATGGGGTTGATCTCCTTGTTGCTTCATCCTATTTTGTGCCAAGTCCAAATTCTCTCTCAAACTAGCCAAAACCTCTTGTTGATTCTGAATGTGCTCCTCCACATCTCAAACCTTGCTTTTCACCTTTAATGAAGAAGTGATGGAAGGTGGATGGTAACCATATAGTGATATAAATAGAGACATTTTAGAATAGGTATGGAAAGATGTGTTATACCACCATTCTACAAGTGGTATCCATTTAACCCAATGTTCATATTTATCTGATATAAAACAACAGAGATACCCCTCTAAACATTTGTTAACCACTTCTATTTATCTATCAGATTAGGGGTGGGAAGATGAGATATGAGCTAGCTAAGTACCCAAATATGAAAATAGTTTAGTCCAAAAATTACTAGTGAAAATAGGATCATGATCATTTACAATTATTTTTGTGTTTCCATGTAATTTTAGAACTGCCTCCAAAAAAATAGCTGATACTATACTTGTTGAAAATGGGTGTGAGAGAGCAAAAAAATGGGCATATTTTGTAAGCCTATCCACAATGATCAAGATAACATGCTTACCTTCAGGATAAGGCAACCTTATGATGAAATCCATAGAAACCTCCTCCCACCTTTGACTAGGAATTGCTAACGGTTTTAATAGACCCGGGGTCTTAACTGTCTCACCTTTATTCTATTGGCATATCAAGAATTATACCACAAAATTTTGTATATATCCCTTGAGTCCTTCCCAAAATAATTATTTCTTAATTTTGTGATAAGTTTTCAAGAACCTTGAGTGTCCCTAAATTGGAGATGCATGAAACTCTACAAGAATCTTATGCTTAAGCTCTAAATCTTTGCACAAGTATAACCTACCCTTATACCATAAGACATTACATTTCCATTCAAAGTTTTTATAGGATAAAGTACCTATCTGGAGATTCTAAATCAGAACCTATGTATCCTTTTCTTACTCCTATTCTAACCTAGCTTCATCCACCCAATCAGCTTGTAACATGGACATTGCACAAAGTAATGCTTCTATTGATGTATCCCATCTAGATAGTGCATCTACTACTACATTATCTTTAACCTTCTTGTAGATGATTTAAAAATCATAACCCAACATTTTGGTTACCCACTTTTGTTGTTCCTTAGATCATAATCTTTACTCCAAAAAATATTTGAGACTATCATGATCCATTTTCAACTTAAAGTGTATACCCATCAGATAGGGCCTCCATTGTTTAACTTCATGAAGAATAGCTATCATTTATTTCTCATGGATAGGTTTTTGTATATTCTTATCTTTGAATTGATGAGTCTAAAATGCAATGGGTCTCCTTTTTGCATTATTACTACTCCCAACCTGGATCTAGAAGCATCACATTCAATAGTGAATGTCTTTGAGAAGTATGGAGTAACCAAAACTAAGGTAGTGCACATAGCTACTTTTAGTTTCTCAAATGCTTTAGTGGTGGAATAATTCCAATGGAAGGCATCCTTCTTTAGCAATGTAGTGAGTGAAGCCACTATGCTGCCATAACCTTTCACAAATCTTCTGTAGTAACCTATTAGTCCTAGAAACCCTCAGAGGTTTTTGAGAGTTTTTGGCATTGGCCATTCCTTCATAGCTTTGGTATTCTGGGGATCAAATTTTACACCTTCATGGGAAATAATGTGACCTAATTACTCTACCTCCTATACTCCAAAAGCACATTTGGATAGCTTCACATACAACTGATACTTCTCCAAAACTATCAACACATGTTTCACATGTTGTAGATGTGTTTCCCATGTCTGACTATAAATCAATATGTCATAAAAAAATATCACAAACTTCCTTAAAAAATTCCTAAAAATAGTGTTCATCAAGCTCTAAAAAGTATATGGTGCATTTTTAAGACTAAAGGGCATTACCAAAAACTCATAATGGCCCTCATGCATTCTAAAATTAGTTATATGAATATCTTCATCCTTGATTTTAATTTGATGGTACCCCGAGCAAAGATCCAATTTTGTGAAATATCTAACACCATGAAACTCATCAAGTAAATCATCAATTACTAGAATAGGAAACTTATCTTTAATGGTGTACTTGTTGAGTTCCCTATAATCTAGGCACATTCTCCATGTGTCATCCTTCTTCCATACCATGACCATTGGTGATGAATATGTACTTTGGTTGTGCTTGATTATCCCTACCTCTAGCATCTCATGGACCATCTTTTTTATTTCACTCTTTTGTGCATATGGATATCTATATGGTCTAATATTTGGTGGTTGACTCCCTGGAAGCAGTTGAATGTCATGATCATGTTCTCTTTTTGGTGGTAGTCCTTTTGGAATGGCCCCAAAAATATATGGGTGGTCATCAAGAATAATCTATAGATTAGGATGTGTAGATGCCTATGTGGGTTGAAATTCTATGGAACATAATCATGCAATAATTCCCTCTACCCCATTTTTTAGCATCTTGGTCATCTGTTGTGAACTAATAAATTATGGAGACTTTTCCTATAATCCATGTAGTTCAATTTTACTACCTTCAAAATGAAAGTGCATGAATAGTTCTTGAAATTTTATCTCAATTATACCCAAGGTTATGAGCCATTGGACTCCCAAAATAATGTTTGTGCTACCCATGGGAATAAAAAACATAGGAGAATTGAGATTGTACTCACCCATAAAAAGCTTAATATTATGGCATTTTCCTAAATAATTAATTATACCACTATCTGCAATCATGACCTAAAATTTTGGTGCTAGGTAGATGAAATAGTTTAATCAAGTGGCCAACTTATGGTTGATGAAGTTATATGTGCTACCTGAATCAATCAACACTATCACCTTCTATTTCTTGATGAAACCCATCACCTTAAGAGTTTATGGAGTGATAATACCTACAAGTGCATGATAAGAGATTATAGGTTGGGAAATTTTAGGTACCTCCTCTATCTCTTCTTCATCATCATTAGAGGCATCATCTTCTTCTTCATCTTCATTGGATCCCTCAATGTAGAATAAATTATTCTCAGCACATCTATATCCTTTGCTCCACTTACTGTCACAACTAAAACATAATCCTTTTAGAGGTTTCTCTTTAATTTTTTGAGGCATCAATCTAGTAGGTGGAGGAAATGTTGTGTTGATATGCTATGATATTTGAAGTGAGTGAATGGATGTTTTTTTTTAGATATGAATTTTTACTTAGCTTTGCATTCCATGATAATATAATTAGAAATATTAAGTGGATTAAACATGCACACCTCATGTTGAATGTGGTCCTTGAGTCCACCCAAAAATAAGTCAATCAAGTTCTCCTCAAAAATTGTCTCCACACATAAGGAGAGGCTCTAAAAGGGATGAATATAATCCTTGATGAAGCTAGTTTGTCACAATTTTGCTAGTTGGTTGAAGTAATTCTCTATCACACTATTGCCGTAGTGTAATTATAGCTCCTCTATAAAACTGACCAAGTGACACTGAGAGTCATCTTTTTATTTTGAGCACACAACCATTGATACCAAATAAATTAATTAGGTTCAAGATACAAGGATGCCATGGTAACCTTCTATCCACCTAGGATCTGATGTAGACTAAAAAAATTCTCCATTTGGTTGATCTAATTAAGTGGATCTTTTCCATCAAATTTGTGCATATCCACCTTTGGTAATAGGTTCTTCTATGGTAATGTAATTGGATTTGAAGTAGACTAGTTGGGAGAAACACCCTAGTGGGGTTGTGTAATAGTGATAGATGGATGATTTGACTGATTATTTTTCAAATCCATCATGATATCTACCAAACTATCTTGTATGGATTTTATATTAGATTGTATGCCTTACATTTCACTTTGAATGCCTTACACACTATAGTTAAGCTAGCTCACTTTGTGATCTATGTCAGAGAACCCTGGTATAGAGGATCCAATACATCCCCCTTCTAAATCCATCTCTTCCTTTTTATGAGTTTTACCTAGAGTTTTATCACCCTTTCCTCAGCCTTGAGTTTGTGGACCTACCATAAAAGGGTTTTATGATGTTGACCCTGATTGGCACTTTTGACCTAACTTTGACCAAGAGATTCTGGACTTATATCAGCCTCAAATCATAACATACAAAGAACATACCCTATCCAAATTTTTCTAAGATTTACAAAAATGTAAATAACTTAGAAAAATTCTTTGAATTGTGCACTATAGAGCAATTTTATGAAAAACCCTAAAATGGTGATAACTTTTTAAAAATAGATCCAAATGATCTAAATATTTTATGTAAGATTAATTTAATGATTTATCACCTCTATTAAAATTTTTTAAATAGATTCACAACTTGTTTTTATATATAGCTAAATTTTTAAAAAGGGTTTCACCCATAAGATTGCCTAAATCATAGCTCTGATACCACTTGTAATGAAATTACTTCAACAATAAAGTAGAATAGTATAAATAGATATAAATATGACTGAATTATATCATAATATATGATAATAGACAAGCCACTTCAAGGGGGCAACCTCCACAATCTTCAATAAGAGCAGAATTCACAATATGATGATAAATAATTACCCACTACCTCCTATGTATAGTCTATCTAGGCCATGGTTACTCCATAGGCTGACCTACTAACCAAATGAATGCATATATAAATGTGAAACAACATCAAATAGTGATAATTAATCCATAAGTTAGTTATTCCTATCCTAATACATGTGATTGGTTATTGGCATAGCAAACTAGGTATTATCAACATACATAGCCTTATCAAGATTTTAATCTAGCACCCATCACTTCTCCCTATCAATGCCTTTTCACCCATCTAATCACCACTTTTATAGTGTAAAAGGTATTCGATCCCATCATCCCTTTCCCTTCTTTCTAGATTGGACTCTTATAAGGATTTGTCTTTTGGTAATTCTCAATCATCCTAATCTTCACATTCCTTTCTAAAAAAATCACCACATTTCTAAATCACCTTCTTTGAACACTATTAGATTTGATTTTTAGACCAATTTAGTACTCAAAACCTTCTACATCACCCATCACACTTCATCACACCTTCACTTTCCTCATCTAATATGGTGATCCAAACCTGTACCCAATAACTTAGAATGGGACAAACTTCTAACCAAGACAATGATTTATTATGGAATCTAGGTGATCAAAGTTGGGATTATGATGATACACATAGTGATATGCATACTCCTATAATAGAAGATGACCAGTTCAATCCCCTCCATAATGATGATGTTAGGAACCTAATTGACTAGTATATCTATGAAAATTGCAACTAAGTTCTCACTTGGGCCATTAAAATAAGGGGCACACTACCCTCAAAATTTGACCATAATATGATACAACACTTAATTTGTCCCTCCACTTGACCTGACACACCATGTCAACATCCCCACACCAATCAGGCACCCAAAGAAGAGGAAGGTGTGGGCCAAGAATTTGAAGAAGAATAATGACCCACACCACTCCATAAGAACCATATTGACGCTAGCAAGAGGAAAATTATCCTAGAGGATAGACTAGATCAAATTACACAATAAATAAATCTTTTAATGTTGGAAATATTCTCATTGATGTCAAAGGTCTAGCATTATTGGTGACAAAATCCCCATAGCATTTAATGGTCTTTTTAATGTTTATATCTTAGCTAATATGTGTTAATATTTATTTAATATTAAGGAATATATTTTTGGTTGCATAAAGTTAAAAGAGGGCCCATGAAAAATTTAAATAGTCATGAGATAAAGACAAAAGAAGGAAAGGACATGTTTTCCCATGAAGGGCCACCTTGAGGAATTTAAAGAGTCACCAATTGAAGACAAAAGAGGGTATGGCACATTTTCCTATGAAGAGTCACCTTAAGTAATTTGAAAGGTCACAAAGATAAATATAAAAAGGGAAAAGACACATTTGCTCATGAAGGGTCACCATGTGACTTTTCAAATACAAAGATTCAAAATTTCATGTAAGTTTGGCACCATTTTCCATGAGGAGTGAAGGGTCACAAAGGGTGAATGCCAAAGGTCATTTGAAAATCTATAAATAAATGCTTGAGAATCCATTTGTAATATGCAAACAAGTGAATAAGTGCATGATTTTATCTAGCTAAGAAGAACAAGAAGAGATAAGAGAAAAGATAAGAGAAAATAACAAGATGCTTTAGTATTCTATCATTTGTTGAGAAATCAACATTATGAGATAATCATGTTTTATACGTAAGAGGGGTTGGTAATCCTATGGGTTGGTACTTATGAATCATTATTGTGTTGGTGATCAACAAAGAGGTTGGTGCTCCTACAAGTTGGTGCTTGATAACTTTGTAATTTGAGTTGGTGCTCATTCATACACTTGATATTTTTATTTATGGGTTTTCTCAATTGGGTTTACATGTAAAAATATGCTCTCTCTCTCTCTCTCTCTCTCTCTCTCTCTCTCTCTCTCTCTCTCTCTCTCTCTCTCTCTCTCTCTCTCTCTCTCTCTCTCTCTCTCTCTCTCGTGTGGTGCATATTATTGCTTTAGTTTTATTGCATATCTTGAATGGATGATTAAGTGGTTAAAGAAAAGGAATTTTATTAAGTAAAACATTTAAAATATATATGATATATTGATTTACCCCCTCCTCTTAGTATATCATGTGTTTAATAACTAGTATTTGAACAAGTTATTTTAGAAAGATTTTAACAGCTTGAAGGTAGATTAGTTAAAGCATGATGGTTAGATCACATGAAGGTTTTTCTACAAATAAGGCACCTTTGTTTGATGGAAAAAATTATGCCTTTTATAGCATAAGGATGAGGACTTACTTGATGTCCCTTGGATTTGACATTTGGCAAGCAATGGTGGAGGAATATGAAGAGCCATAGACACTTGTAACTACTCTGATAAAAAAAAAGACAAGTGAAAACAATACTAAAGCTTTAAATGGCATTTTATGTGGTTTATGTGAATCAATTTTTTTTAAAGTTATGCAATGCAATATACTCATGAGGCTTGGGTAAATCTTGATAATATTTACAAAGGTGATGGAAAGTTTCAGTAAGTTAAGATCCAGACTTTCAGAAGATATTTTGAGAGTTTAAAGATGGAAGAGGAAGAAAACACAAAAAGTTAACTTTTGTGGGTTGAGCAAATAGTTAATTAGATTCAAGGCCTTAGAGAAAATTTATAAGAATTAATGGTGGTAAAAAAGGTTTTGAGATCTCTACCAATGAGATATGATGCAAAGGTTTTGATAATCAAGGAGATGAAGAATCTAGCCAAGCTAAAAATGGATGAACTACATGGTATTCTTATGACATATAAGATGCAAACTGAACAAGAAAAATCCTCAAAGGGGAAAACGAATTTTAAGACATCAAAGAAAGACAAGACTAAAATTCAAGAATCAAGTGACAACTATAGCGATGAGGAAGATGATAATGGAGCTCTATTCATCTGTAAGCTGAAAAAGGGCATAGGTAAATATCAAGGAAAATTGCCATTTAAATGTTTTAAATGTGGTAAGATTGAACATTTTGTAGATAAGTGCCCAGAAAAGAATAATGGTGACAATGAAGAAGGAAAGACTACATACAAGAATAACTTCAAAGGCAAATTCGATAAGGGATTTGAGAAGAAGTTTTTATATTATAAAGATCTAAACTCAATCGAAGACAGTGGAGTTAGTGACTCAGATGAAGAAGAGATTTTATTCATGACCATACATGAAGATGCCTCTATAAGCAAAATTATAAATGAGAAAGAAGAAGAACATGATAAAGCTGAGGTGAATCTAGAAGGAGAACTCATCTGTGCCTTAGAAGAATTACAAGCTCTTGAGAAGAAGAATCAAAGATTAAAGATCTAAATTGAGAAAAATGAAAAAGAGTCAAAGGCAATAATTGAAGATCTAAAAGCACACATTCAAGAAGCCAAAAATATTAAATAAGATCTAATAGCTAATTTGAAAAAAATAAGTGAATAATGTGAAAGGTATGTTTTTGAAATTGCCTCTTTAAAAGCAGATCTTGAGAAAATAATTAAAAAAATCAATGATAAAGTAGCTAATGATTCAAAATTTGAGAATAGCACTAATATGTTGAATATGATATTAAAAATTTAAAAATAAATATAAGATAAGATATGCATAATATTTAAAAATAAAAAGAGCTATATTGAAGCTCTTATAAAATAAGAAATAAAAAGGGATGAAATTAAGAATGCAGAGGATAGCTCAAACATAGAAGGAATAGAGCTACAAAATACAATTAGGTCAAAGATACACAAATTAAAATAGGTTATATTTTCATGGTTATCTTTTTTATTGTAATGGTTATGGTCATAAGAAAATACAATGTCAGAAAAGAGATAACAATTTAAAAAATAAGGAGAAGGAAACTTATGAAAAGTCAAGCAAAATCCACAACTCATTTTCTCCTCTATCAGGTTTTGATGAAAAGGCCATAATATGTTACAAGTGCAATAATTTTGGACACATAGCCTAGTATTTTAGAGGCTTGTTTGAGTCAGTTAAAAATGACCAAAGTTTCAAGGATCCATTCATCAAGAAGAAAGTTTACAGAGGTTCATGATAGAAGAAATAACCTAAAAAGTCTATATTAGTCCAGATAACTTTGCATACAATAAATGAAGAAAAATCATGGTTCATTGATAGTGGATGTTCAAGGCACATGACAGGAGACAAGAAAAAGTTCATAACTCTAAATTGAGATCAATGGTGGTACAATGAAATTTAGAGATAATACCACTGCTAGAATAGCCAAAAAGGTACATTAAGTTTGGATAATGGTAGAACTAAGACTAAAAATGTTATGTATGTAGAAGGTCTTAAGCATAATATATTGAGTGTAAGTCAAATGTGTGATCAAGGACACACACTAAATTTTTATGTATAAGGGTGTGAAATTAGGAGAAAAGATTCAAATGTGATGATTGTAGATGCTCAAAGAACAAGCAATAATTTGTATATGTTATCAGATATCAAAGGTAAAAAATGTTATTTGAGTTAGGTTGAGGAAAGTTGAATATGAAACAAGAGAATGAGACACATAAATTTTGATAATATTGTCAACATAAGCAAGAATCAAGTAGTTATAAATCTTTAAAATATTACAAAGCCCTCCAACACGCTTTGTGAACCATATCAACATGGGAAGCAGGTTAGAAGATGGTTCAAAATAAAAGAATACTTGACGACTCAGATGGCAGAGCTTGTTCACACTAATTTGTGTGGACTTATGATAACTCAAAGTACTTAAGGTGAGAAATATTTCATGTTGCTTATTGATGATTTTACACGTATGACTTGGGTGATATTTTTAAATAAAAGATCAAAAGCTTTCAACCACTTCAAAGCATTCAAAGCTTTTGTTGAGAATGAAATTGATTTGAAGATTAAGTGCCTAAGATCAGATCGAGGAGGAGAATTCATGTCAGATGAATTTATTGATTTTTGTGAAGACCATGGGAAAAAGAGACATTATTCAATAGCCAGAACTCCACAACAAAATGGAGTAGTTGAGTGTAAAAATAGAATAGTTTAGGAGATGGTGAGGACAATGCTAAATAAATCTAAGATACTAAATAAATATTGGAGAGAGGTAGTAGGTATAGTAGTGCATATTTAGAATAGAGTGTTATTGGGATTCAACAGTGACAAAATTCCCTATGAACTATGGAAAGACAAACTAGCTATAGTTGATTACTTCAGATTTTTTTGCAATAGATACTTCATAAAGAGAACTAATGAAAAATTGGGTAAGTTTGAATCTAGAACACATGAAGGTATATTTTTTAGATATTCTAGTAAAATTAAAGATTATAAATGTTATAACAAAATAACTAAGAATATTATTAAAAGTGAAAGTGTTATGATAGATGAAGATGTAACACAAAGAGCTAGTGATTCAATAGACACTCCTCAAATCATTGAAGAAGAAGATTTTGAATAATTAGATGAGGATGAGAAGAAGGATCAAAAGGACACCAAGAATCCATCCAAATATGTTCATATAAATAATAATAAGAGTTACATTATTATGAACATAAATGAAAGAATTCATGCTAGAAGGATGATGGTAAGTGAATCTAAGCAAGTTAATTTTTCTTTGTTATCCAAAAGTTAGCCTAAAACTTTTTCAGAAGATAGACATAATGAGCATTGGGTTAAGGAAATAGATGAAGAATTATATCAGATAGAAAAGAATGATACTTTAGAATTAATTCCTAGACTAAAATATCAAAATGTGATAGGAACAAAATGGGCATACAGAAATAAGTTGAATAAAAATGGTGAAATTACTAGGAATAAAGCAAGGCTAGTATGTAAAGGATATGCTTAGATTAAGGGCATATATTTTAAATAAACTTTTACACTAGTGGAAAAGTTAGAGGCTATTATAATGTTTCTTGCATTTGCAGTGTTTAATAATTTTAAAGTGTTTTAGATGGATGTCAAGTCTACCTTTCTAAATGGGAATCTAGAAGAGGAGGTCTACATTGAGCACCCTAAGGGATTTATTCTCTCAAATGATAGAAACCATATATGTAGAGAAAATAAAGCACTTTATGGATTGAAATAAGTTCCTAGAGCTTGGTAGACAAAACTTGATAAGTATTTACAAGATCAAGGTTTTAAGAGAGGTTTTACTGGCAATAATCTTTACATAAAAATAGAAGGTGAGCATCAGTTGATTGTTGTGGTATATGTTGATGACATAATATTTAGAGGTAACATTAAAAAAATGAAAAAATAATTTTTTGATAATATTTAAAAAGAATTTGAGATGTCTATGTTTGGATATTTGTTATTTTTCCTAGGGTTGTAAATATTTTAGTCAGATAAATGAATTTTCATATCTCAAAATAAATATGCCAAGAAAATATTGAAAAAATTTGGTTTTGAGGATTGTGCACCAGTTAGTACAATAATGTGTATAGGGAAAAAGGTTAGTAAGGATGAAGATTAACCTATTGTAGATCAATATTTGTGTAGATCTATGATTGGTAGTCTTTTATATTTGATAGCATCAAGGCTAGACATCATGCATGTAGTAGGCATAGTTGTGAGATATCAGGCAACCCTAAAGGAGAGTCATGATATGTTGGTAAAGAGAATATTTATATATGTTAAGGGGACATTGGATTATGGATTCCATTATCCCATAGGTAAATATTTCACTTTGGTTGCTTATATATATTTAGATTGGGCAGGTTGTTTAGATGATAGAAAAAGTACAAGTAAAGGAGCTTTCTTTCTTGATGATAGCTTAGTATCTTGGATAAGCAATAAGTATAACTTAGTGTCACTTTATAAAGCTGAAGCATAATATATTGTAGCAGTATTGTGTTTTACCCAAATGCTTTGGATGAAGAAAACTTGAGAAGACATCAAGATAAAATATGATGAACCTATTTCTATTTTTTGTGAAAACATGAGTGCTAATAATATTTCTAAGAATCTAGTGATGCAATTAACAACAAAACATATTCCTATCAGATATCACTTTTTGAGAGATGATATGGTTGATAAATAGGTTAAAATATAATATAACAGTACTATAGAATAGATTGTAGATATTTTTACAAAGGCACTACCAAAAGACACATTCAAGTATCTACGGGAGAAGTTGGGAGTAATTTATTTTACTTCTTACCATTAAAGATCAACATCAGTTGAGGGGGATCTAAGTGTTAGCTCTGGGATATACCCTTTTCCATTGATGTCAAAGGGGGAGAAGAACAAAAATAGGTACAAAAATAGGTACAAGAATAGGTATATGAATAGTTACAGGATGCTATAGTAAGGGGGAGCTACTATATATATTTTAGATGGTAGTATGTGCATGTTTGCATGTGCATTATAGGTTTTAGGATGTGGTAGTTTTATTTTGAATTTACCATCAATGACAAAGGGGGAAAATGTTAGAAATATTGTCATTGATGTCAATGGTTTAACATTGTTGGTGACAAAGGCCCCATATCATGTAATGGTGTTTTTAATGTTAATATCTTGGATAATGTGTGTTAATATTTATTTAATATTAAAGAACATATGTTTGGTTGCATAAAGTCAAAAGAGGGCCCATGACGAAGTCAAAGAGTCATGAGATAAAGACAAAATAAGGAAAGGATGCATTTTCCTATGGAGGGTCACCTTGAGGAATTAAAAGAGTCACCAAGTGAAGATAAAAGAGGGTATGACACATTTTTTTATGAAGAGTCACCTTAAGGAATTTGAAAGGTCATCAAGATAAAGACAAAAGGGGAAAAGACACATTTTATCATGAAGGGTCACCATGTGGCTTTTCAAAAACAAGGATTCAAAGGGTCATGTAAGTTTGACACCATTTTCTATGAGGAGTGAAGGGTCAAAAGGGGTGAATGCCAAAGGTCATTTGAAAAGCTATAAATAAAGGATTAAGAAGCCATTTTTAATATTCAATTAAGAAATTAAGTGCATGGTTTTATATAGATAAGAAGAGAAAGAGGAGAGAAGAGAAAAGATAAGAGAAAGATAAAGATGCATTAGTATTCTATCATTTGCTGAGAAAGCAACATTATGAGATAGTTGTGTTTTATACACAAGAGGGGTTGGTGCTCATGTGGGTTGGTGATCATGAATCATTTCTATGTTGATATTCAACAAAGGGGTTGGTGCTTTTATGGGTTGGTGGTCTACTATGTTAGTGTTCATCAAAGGGGTTGGTGCTCCTACAAGTCGGTGTTCATTCATATACTCAAGATTTTTCTCTATGGTTTTTCCCATATTGGGTTTCCATGTAAATCTCTCTCTCTTTCTTCTCTCTCTCTCTCTCTCTCTCTCTCTCTCTCTCTCTCTCTCTCTCTCTCTCTCTCTCTCTCTCTCTCTCTCTCTCGTGTGGTGCATATTATTGCTTTAGTTTTATTGCATACCTTGAATGTATGATTAAGTGTTAAAGCAAAGGAATTTTATTAAGTAAAAGATTTAAAATATATTTGATATACTGATTCACCCCCCTCTCAGTATATCTTGTGCTTAACATTTACTTTGTGCATAAAATCAATGGCCATCATCACCCTATCAAAATACCCACAACTCCAATAGACCCAATAATATCCACAACCAAAACTCAAATCCCCTTAGGGACCTAAATTTTCACAAGAATGGAAAGTGATGAAGGAGACTCTCCAAAAAATTGACCCATGTTCACAAGCAATGAAATATAAGTTTAAATATTTTTGCTCTTCTCATTTAGATATGAGTATTTTGAAAATACCTTTCCCACCCCACTTCAAGGTATACAAACTCAAAAAATATAGAGGGAATGGTGATCCTCATGACCATATACAAGAGTATTATGAGGCTTGTCATGAATTTGCATATGATGATGCCTATCTATTAAGATTTTTTCCAAACAGTCTCACTAGACCAGCCTAGAATGGTTCATGCATCTAACAAAGGGGTTTATATCTAGTTTTGTAGAATTAACTAAATAATTTGTAAGACATTGTTCATTTAATATTAAATAATATGTCTCCATTATATACCTTTATAAAATGAAATAGAAAAGTGGGGAAATCTTGACATCTTTCTAAAAATAATGGAGAAGCTTAGTAAGCTACCTTTGATGCACAATACCAAAAAAGGAGCTATCCAAAATATTTGTTGACAATATTAATGTTGAGCTAAAATATCAGTTGGAAATCTAATGTGCCAAAACTTTTGATGAATTTATAAAAAAGGGGATGTAAATTAAAAGGTCACTCATTGAAAAAAGAACAATTAAATTATATTCCCGAAATGAACATAATCAAAACCAAGATAATTATTTTTTGGGGAAGTCAAAAATCATCAACAAGAATAAGATTTTTGTGGGAGATCTGGTTATAAATTAAAAACAACATGTTTAAATGGTAAAAAAGAGGAATCCCATAGATCATTAGAATGTCTCCTATATTTGAGTGACATGAGGTAAACGAAAGTCTCAAATTGGAAAAAGACCTCTCACTAGCCTTGTAGTGCCCATTAAAATAGTCCTTAAATAATTGATTACTGTTAACATGATCACTCTTCCTAAAATCCACCCTTTAGATGATCATCAACCTAAAATTGATTGGTACCAAGAGGATGAATTATAAAAATATCATAGAGTCAAAGGTCATGACACAGAAAGGTGTATGTAATTAAATCATTATATTTAGGACCTCATCAAAAAGGGTGATATTGAAATAGAAGGGGAGAATACTCTAAATCAGTAGCTAGGAATTTATTAGGACCCCCTACCCAAACACGATTAAAGAAATAGAAATCCACTAAGAGACTGGGGTCAAGATTTCTCTTCCAATCACACTAACTATCATGCCATTCCATATCACTATGTGAACACCATAAAAATCCATATCTCCTAATAGCCCACTCTACCATCACCCATCATATTAAATATCAACTAGGCCATGGTTAATTATGTGGTTACTACTAGATGTATTAAGATCATAGTTCTTGGGGCACCCCTAAAGTAACAATCTACTTATACATCCCAAAAGGGGAATATATCTAATAAAGTTTTGATATCATCTGATAAATATTATGATATAATTCAACTTGAGAAGACACCCACTTAAATCTCATTAATGAAATTTCTCAAAACCTCCCTTATGTATCAAGAGATACTCAATCAAGTTTTGAATGACCTAAAGGTCCCTAGAGATATTGAAACCAATCAATTCTAGGAATTAGTGGGTCATTTATCCCCTTCTTAGAAAATCACCTTTATTTCCCAAGACATGCATCCCATTGACCCCCATCATAACTGCCCCTTATTCATAAAAATATCCATATCCACTCACCACATTCCTTGGGTACTCATAGATGAAGGGTCTACATTAAAATTATGTAATATGGATTTATTAAATAAATTGGGGTATTCTAAAGCTTATTTAAGGCCTAATTTGATCATGATAAAAGTTTATGATGATAATTAATAGTCATATATAGGAACTATCTACCTTTGTATTATTATGGGACATATGGTACATCAAACATTACTTCATGTTGTAGATGTTGATTTACCCTATAATATGTTGCTAGGTCATCCCTAGATCCATGAAATGCAAGCTGTCCTATATACACTTCATCAATGTCTAAAATTCCCTTACTTAGGCATGAAAGTCACCATTCTTAGGGAAATTGATCATTTTTACAGTTGCCAAATACATCAATCCCAATATTTATATTATTATCCTAGTATAAATAATTCCATTTTAATCCTAACAACTGCTAAATATATATGCCCCAATAAGTTTGTGCCTACTTCATATCCATTACCTAAATTTGCTTATCTAAAAATCACATCCATGGATTGAGAGGAATATGAATATATAACCTTATATATAGGTGACTTACCTATTTCCTCATGTACTTACAAGTTCTTGGATATGCAGAATACCAATCTTATTAGCTATCAATTTGGACCAACAGCTTTCTCTAGTGCAAGACTATTATTATAAGAATATATTCATGAATCAGATGAATCATGGCTTATTCTAGAAGATGATGCCTTTACATCTCCTACAAAAAGATACCCCCACATCTATAAAATGTTACAAAACATGCATTATCAAGGAAACAAACTAGGGAAACATGAGAAAGGCAGGCTTGAACCCATAATAATTCAATAACATCCACAATATCTTGGTTTATGGTATAAACTACTTGACAATGACTGAAACAATATTATTATGGATATTGCTTCAACCCTTGAGGAGTCTCTTTCTGATGAAGAAATTGAAATGGGTTCTATTTATAGTCACTATGAGGAGATTGCTACCACAAACCTTTTCCATAACATGACTATTTCCAACATCAACATATCCCTCTGCTATCCCTCTTTAATTGACTACAATCAACATTAGGAGCCATCTTTCGATATATTTCAAAATGATGAGGCAATATTATAATTTTTGGGAGCTCAAGATATCATGCCTTCTAGTGACCAAAATAAAGGATTTTATATTAATCTTTGTAAATTCACTTATTTTAGGGAATAAAAACATCTCATTGACCAAATTGAAGAAGAGCAGTCTGACAAAGAAGAGTCACCTCAAAGTTTAGAATAATTTCCATATAAATCAAAAGAGTGCATCAAAATAGATACAAAACTCCCAAATGGTTTCACTTCAGATATCCTAGTTCAGTCACTACCCCCTTATTATAATATTAGTCACCCTCTCTTATTTAGGAGGTGATTAAAGTTAACATTAGAACTAAAGAAAATCCCAAAATTGTCAAACTAGGGGCAACTCTCACACCTGAGGAGTGTGAGATTATTATTAAATTTCTCAAGGAATTTATAGATGTTTTTACATGGTGTTATTATGACATTCCTGGGATTGATTCTTCCTTATTCATGTATAATTTGGTTGTTCATACTAATTCTAAATCAATCAAGCAAAAATTATGAAAGATGTACCTAAAGTGGCCTTATTATTTAAGGAGGAATGACAAAAACTATTGGAAGAAAGCTTCATCTGACCCATCGATTATTTTGATTAGATATTCAATATTGTTATTATGGATAAGCCACAAGGAGTGATTTGGATTTATATGAAATTATGATACATTAATAAGGCATGTCTTGAAGATGACTTCCCTCTTCCGAATTATGATCATGGATTCAATAGGTAGATATGAAATGTTATCTTTCATGGATGGTTTTTCGAGCTACAATCAAATGAAAATTGTGCCCAAGGATCAACTTAAAATAACCTACATAACTCCATGGGAGACCTTCTACTATTAGGTCATGCTTTTTCATCTCAATAATTTTTGTGCTACTTATAAACTAGGAATGATAGTTATTTTCCATGATATGATGCATGACATTGTGGAAAATTATGATGATGATATCCCAGGGAAGTCTTAATTTAGATCAGAGCATAATGTAGTCTTAAGAAGATTATTTGAGTGATTATGAGAATATAAATTTAGATTAAATACCAAGAAATGTGTATTTGACATTACCTCAAGAAATTTGTTAGGGTTTATTGTATCTAGGATAAGCATAAAAGTGGACCTTGCTAAAGTTAAAACAATTATGGAAATGCCTCCCCCTCATAATTTGAAGTAGCTTAGGAGTCTTTAGGGTAAGTTGAGAGATATTTGGTGATTTATTTATTAGCTCATAGATAAATGTCACCCCTTTACTCATCTATTGAATAAGGGGACCACTTTTAATTGGAACTCTAAATGTCAATTGGCCTTCAATAATCTCAAGCAATATTTGGCAAATCCACCTTTGTTATCACCCCCTATCATGGGAAGACCTTTACTCTTATCTATTTACACAACTTCATGTGAAATAGGTACCCTGCTTTCACAACATAATGATGAGGGAAAAGAGCAAGAAATTTACTATCTTAGTCATAATTTAATCTCCAATGATCTGAATTATACGCCAATTGAAAAATCCTACTTATCCATGGTCTTTGCTTCACAAAAGCTTTGGCATTATATGCTTAACAATCAAGTCCATATCATTGATAAAGTTGATCATCTCAATTATTTACTATCAAAATCAGCCCTCGTAGGAGGAATGGACAAATGGATTATGTTTCTCAGTGAATTTTATATTGAATATGTTTATCATCAAAAGGCCATAAAGGGATAAATGATAGTAGATCAAATAACACAAGTATCTCTTGTCATGACTGAGCCTCTTACCACAACCTTCATGGATAATATATAATGAATACTTTAGAATCTAATGGTTCGAAGTTATATTTTGATGGCTCTTTACCACACATGGATTAGGCATAGGCATGCTTTTGGTCACCCCATAAGGTGACCTTATTTTAAAAGCTTTTTGGCTTGCTTTCCCATGCATCAATAATATCTCTAAGTATGAGGCTTTAATAGTTGGCCTTCACTTATCTATCCACTGGAACATCAATCATTTACAAGTATTTGGTGATTCACAACTCATAATCAAGAAAGTTAATGATAAGTTACAAACTAAAAATGAAAAATTACTCCCTTATAAGCAATTGGTAGACTAGATGAAGAAATTTTTTTAGTCTATTATGTGTGAACAAGTTTCAATAGGGAATAGTAAATCAGCTTATTTTATGGCCACTATTGGATCTTTAATTTATCTCCCTAAATATGTCCTCGAAGAGAATTTTTTGATGGAACATTTCATCTTGCCAGCCCATCAAGCCATGGATCCTTTACAAATTTATGCTATTATTAATCCCTATCTCCTTTGGTATCATGACATTTATAATTACCTCCATGATAACATCTTAACACCAAACCTCAATCACCATCAATGCAATGTCTTCATCCACCTCACCTCTCATTACATGATCCTCAACAACATGCTCTATCACAAAGGTTATGATGGGACTTTATTAAGATGCTTGACCTTGAAAGAAGCTTCTCTCATGATCAAAGAGGTCCATAATGGTATTTATTATGGCCATATCAGTGTAATGGCCTTGGCCAAGAAATTAGTCCAGACTGGATACCATTCACCTACCATGGAATAAGATGCTTGCTAGTATGTATGAAAATGTGTAGCTTGTCAAAAACATGGTAATTTTATCCATGCACCTACACAAAAATTAGAAAATATTATGAGTATATGACCATTCTCTATATGGGGACTTGATCTAATTGGTAAGATAAATCCTATGTCTTTTTATGGACACAAATTCATTATTATTGATATGGATTATTTCAATAAATGGGTAAAAGTAATGCTACTTACCTATACTAGAATTTTCTAGATTTCTAAATTCATCCTAAATCAGATCATTTGCCATTTTGGCATTCCTACCAACATCATATTTGATAATAATAAGTCCTTCAGAAATCAAGAAGTCAAGGACTTATGTCAACGATACCATATCAAGCAACACTTTTCTTCTCCTTACCACCCTTAAGGGAAGAGATAGGCTAAAGCAACAAATAAGACACTTATCAAGATTCTCAAGAAAATAGTCAATGATGCAGGTAGACACTTGTACCTAAAATTATATCCTACACTTTGGTCTTATTGCACAAGTGTTCGAACACCCACTGGGGCCACTCTATATGCTCTAGTATATGGGACATAATCTATCTTTCTTGTGGAGGTGGAAATCCCCTCATTTTGAATCTCATTTTTGAGAATTATCACTAATAAAAAATTTTGATAGGAAAGGCTACAATAATTGGAGCTTATTGATGAAAAATGTCAAAGGGCCCTAAATCACTTAAGGGAATATCATAACATATTAAAAGTCCAATACCATAAAAAGATCCAATTCAAAGAGTTTGAGGTTGGTGACCTAGTCCTAAAATAAAATTAGAAAAATAACAATGAAAATAGAGATTAGAAGATAAAATTTGAATCCAATTGGCTCAATCACTATATAATAGTTGCAAAGTTTGGATTTGGAGCCTACAAGTTAGCTACACTTGATGGTGAATAACTTGATGACCCACTGAATATAATGCACTTAAAATGTTTCTATATATGATAAGCTCTACTTTGCATTTGTCTATGAGTCCCCACTCTTGGGGGCATAGGAATTTCCATCCCACATATCCCTTTTCAATCCAATCCATTCACTCATCCTTGACTCTAGTCTTAAAATTGGGCATCTATTATAGGTTTTATGCAACAACAAGAGATAGATGTTTTTGATAGGAGAAAATTCATTGCTTTTTGGGTGAGGGGAATGTTTGTGAGGGAGTCATATGGTGTCTCTTTATCCATATTCACACACACACACACACACACACACACACACACACACACACACACACACACACACACACACACAAATTTGTGTGTGTGTGTGTGTGTCCCTAATCCTATCACATCATTATATCTATCTTTTATCCTATCACCCCATCACATTATCTTTGATTAGTGTGTCTCCTCTTAGCCTCAAGTTAATCTTATCCTCATTTGTCTCTTGTTTTACCCAAACCATGGTCCACACATCCCCACTAACTTTATCCATATGGAAGGGTCAAAAAATAGATTTTAATTTGAGGTTTCGCATACATTATGATACCAAATCTCGATTGATTATCCTAACCCCCATATACAATTTCTTTTGTGTTTAATTGGGTCCTTATTTCAATCTAGTACTATTAGGCACAATATACCCCATGTACATATCTCCTTCTCATCATTAAGACCATTGCCCATAATCACCTTATAATCACCTCATTATCAACTTGTATATCCCTTTTGTTATCCCCATCTTTAGTATATTTACCTTATGTATATATAAATGTGTGTGTGTTCTGACTAGGTATGGGTGTTTGATTAATCATTTAGATTTTATATATATTAATTATATTGTTTTGTTTCTTTTAATAATTTTATTATAGGCTTGTATATATTTTATATTTTTGACTTTTACAAGAACAAGGATGGTCTAAGTGACTCCTAAAGTGGTTTTGGGCAAAGTCAATTCAAAAATGGAGTTCTCCCAAACACCATATTTTAATGTACCCTTGAATCCTATCATGTCATTGGCATATATTTATTTGTTTGTGTAATATTAAAATGGATTACATACATAATTAATGGCTTCCAGAATTTCCACCCATCCCATTCCCCCCAATCCTACCAATTATCCCATCTAACCTATCACCATCTTATCTAAACATACTTATTCCCCATCCCATCATTATCTTACCTCCTTAGTGTAGGAATATTACTACCCAAACCCAAGTTATGAGACATAATGATTAAAAATGGATTAATCCTTATTTAGCACATTGATTTACATTATATATCTTATTTTCATTACATCCATATAAAATTTATACCATGACATCCATAACTGAAAAACTATCTCATAACATTTATTCACATAACATATCATCTACCAATCCTAAAGCATCATCACATAATTAACCATCTATATGTTATATAATTATGTCCATATCTAACATCCATCTAATCTATCTACATATCCATCAAGATATAATTCATCATCTATCTACCATGATTTTTGGCTTAGAGTCAATTTTCACCAAAGATAAAATTTCAAATGAATCATCTTTTGCTATTTTGTCCTATTTGACCCCCCCTCTTTGATCCCCACTCTTAACCCATATCAATACTTTTATAATGATCTTTCCACATCCAAATATCATTATATCCATCCAATATCCCAATCAATGATTTATTATCATCTCTAAAGTCATCTGGGGCATGTATTTTCCATTTCCCCACTAACCAACTTACTCCCAAGTTACACATACATCAGCATGAGGTCTCCTAATACTATGTATGCAACACTTGGTCAAATTTTTGTGCCCTAAAATAGCTCAGCCATTATTATCCCCTCAAACCCATCCTATTCTAGACCAATCACTCAATAATAACACATCATTTTAAGCTATGTATCTTATGTAAAGTGGATCCCCATCATTAGTCACACTTTTTTATATCCATTATTGGTTTTTGAGCCATCTTTGGCATATTTATTTGATATATGACTTATTTATCTTATCTTCATCTCATGTTTTTATTTTTTTAATAATCTATCCATCTCAAGAATTTAGTCTTATAAATCCAATTCCTTTTTAGACATTGGTCATTTGTCGAGAACCCATATCACAACTAAGCCACTTTATCCCCTTGTCTCTAAAAATAATACATCTCAATCATATTTTCATCATTACTTGGGACATCCCAACCCCATTTTATCATCCTAATCTCATCCCACCCCTAGGGCTTCTAGTTGAGTGACCCTCTGGGGTGGTTCTCTCCATACGCTCTATCTAGGGGGAATCATATCTATTGATACCATCTAACATTTATTCTACACATGATTATGGTTCTTATTTTAAAGACCATTACTTCTTCCCTCCTATCCACTTGTAATGCCATTTCAAAGAGGTTCAAAATGTATGTTCTTAAATCCACTTACCCTGATAATTACACTAATTTTGTTAATTTAACCTATAACTATATTTCCTAGCTAATTAACTAATATCCCATTCCCTATTTCATACATCCCAAAAACCTTATCCTACCTCACAACCAATTAATCCCCTTCATTAATCTACTAACTAAATCTATTTACCTACTAACCTACTCCTTAAGCCACTCGCCAATTTAAAAATACAATTTATTCTACCTACCCATCTACCACCCTACTAATTAGCTATTCCCACACCCCTAAACCATAATAGAGATTTATATAATTAGAGAATTTTATAAATCTCCTCTATTTTATCCCCTTTTCCTCTATAATTCTCCATTCTAGATATTTTCAAGGAATTTAAAATTCCTTGGAAATATCTTAGCCATTGATCTCATTGGCCCAAAATTAAATTTGATCCATTGATGATTCCATCTATTTCATATATAACTAAGACAACTCCCTCCATGAAAGGGACATGAAAATCCATCTTGCCATATTACATCTACAATCATCTCTCTTGAATCCATATAACCTTTGTCAAAATCCGCTATCAAGCTCAAAAATCCATTGAAAGCCATTATTAAGCAAAGATAATCAATCTATTTGGCAATATTGGAAAGGAGATACAAAGAGGTAAAATGATGGTGAGAATTCTCATGGAAATCTTATTATCTATTTTATCCTTTTTATTTTATTTTGTTTATATTTTAGGTTTTTATTGATAAAAATAGTATAAAGAGTGAACCTAAAATTTAGGCTACACTATCTACCATGGATCAGGTGTTCAATAAGGTGGTCAAGCAAAAACAAAAATTGAAATATTTTTCCCAAGTTAGAGATAAGTTCAAAAACAAATTTAGAATTTCTAAACTAGCCTTCAAGGAGAATAACTAGAAATAGAGTGGAGATTCCAAAGGTTAGTTCAAGAATTAGAATGTGAAGTTATATAGTGGTTCAAGGAACATGAACCCTGGTAATAGTTTTAAAAGTGGTTTCAAGGGAAACCAACAGACTGAGAAGAAAGTATCAGTTGGAGGTTGATTCATTTATGGAGGTGACCATTTTGACTGAGAATGTCCTCAAGAAAAATTAAAGAATAAGGGTTCAACTTCTCAGAAAGGTGTATTTTAGTAGCGGATTCATACAATTATTGATAATCAATAGGTTGAGTATCAATATTTACCCATAAAACTATCAAGTATTTTATTTGATCATTTAATTTCTATTTTTATTGACATGAGAGATGTATAATGTTTCATTTCTCCTAGGATGTTTAATAAATTATCTATAAAATATGGAGTTATGGCAAATGCATGGTCAATATAGTATGAGAATGAGTCAAAGGTTAAAGTTGATAAGTGTCTAATCAAATCAAAGATTAAGTTGGCAGAGTTCACTATAGTAGTATATCTTTTTGCAACACCATTGGGAACATATTATGTGATCCTCAAAGTTAATTGGACTACAAAGCATAAATCCAAGATTTATTATTTTTTAAATAAGGTTGAGTGTCAAGATGATTTTGGAAATTAGACACAACTTTAGGATGAGAAAATTTAGTTGAAGCTAAAGTAGATATCTACAATTCAACTCAAGAAAGCTCAAAGGAAGGGATGATAGGAATTTATTTTTAAGATAAATGAGATGGAAAAATCTAAGGAACCATCCATCAAAGATTATCCTTATCTAAGAAACTTCCATGACATGTTTCTAGAAGAATTAATAGTATTTCCACCTAAACATGATTATAATTTCTCAATTGATATCAGACCTGGATCATAACTATAGTCTAAAGTGTCACACATAATTACAACCATTGAATTGGTTGAGTTAAAGGCAAAACTATAGGAGTTGTTATTAAAAGGGATGATTTGATCAAGTGTGTCACCATGGGGTACACAAGTTGTCTTTGTCAAGAAGAAGGATGACACTCTTTGCCTATGTATATATTACAAGATGTTGAATAAAATAATTATCAAGATTAGATATCTATTGCCACACATTAATTATCTCTTTAATCAAATGCAAGGAGAAATAATCTTTTCTAATATTTATCTTAAATTAAGGTATCACCAATTAAGGATTCATGAATAGGATATTCTGAAAATTTAGGACTTGATATGGGCATTACAAGTTCACAGTGTTACCATTTGGATTGACAAATTATCTAAAAACATTTATGAATATTTTGAACAATGTGTTAAGAGATTACCTAGATTATTTTATTTTGGTCTTTCTTAATTACATCTTCATTTATTCCAAGGATGAGGAAGAGCACTAGAAGCATCTAGAACTAATTTTTTAATGTTTGAAAAAGAATAGGTTGTATGGTAAATTACTTGTGTGAATTTTTATAAAAGAAAGTGTAGTATTTGGGACATATTATCTCTGTGGATGGTATTTTAGTAGATCAAAAAAATATAAGAATCATTATGGAGTGGCCAACACCAAAAAATATACATGAGGTAAGGAGTTTCATTGGATTAGTGGGTTTTATAAGAATTTAATTTTGAATTTATCTAAGATAGCTAATCTAATTACCTCTCTTCGGTAGAAGAATTAGAGTTTTGTCTATTCAGATAAGTGTGAGATATCCATTTAGAAACTAAAAAGGAGGCTTACTTTAGCACTAGTGCTAAGATTTTTTGATCTTAATGGTCAATTCTCAATGATCATCGATACATTTGGGGATGGAATTGGAGTATTTCTTATGTAAGATGGATCAGTGGTAGCATATGAGTCCAATAACTAGAGCCATATCCTAGAACTTGTGACAATTATGCATGCTTTGTAAGCTTAGAGGCATTATCTATTGGGAAAACCATTTTAGTTAAAGAATGATAACTTGGGACTCAAGTACATCTTTACCCAATAAAATTTGAATGCTCTTCAAAGATGATGGTTAGAGTTCTTTCTTGATTATGATTTTGATATTAACTATATCAAAGGCAAGGAAAATATAGTAGCTAATGCTCTAAGCCATAAGAGTTACATAAAAATTATGGCTACTATCAAAAGTAATTTTAGGTATCCAGTGATAAAATTATATTTAAGAGATAAATCCTATGATTAGATCATCAAATCATTATCTGAGAATGCTTAGAATCCTAGGTATAAGAGATTCAAGATGGGGAATGATGGTATTTTATGGTATAATGGTAGGATGTATGTTACTAATAGAGATAATATGAGGAGAATAATGATACAAAAATTTCACAATGCCCCATATTTATGACATCTAGGAGTAACCAATCTTATGGCTGAGCTTAGACCACTCTATTTTTGGAAAGGAATCAAGAGAGATGTAATGGATTTTATGTCCCATTATCTAGAATGTCAGTGTGTGAAAGATGAACATGTGCATCCATATGGATTTTTATATCCACACAACATACCATAATGTAAGTGGAAGGTGATTAGTATAGAATTTTTATAAGGGTTTAAATTATCATAGAATTGGCATGACATGATCTTGGTTGTAATTGACAAACTAACCAACGTATCCCACTTCATATTGGTCAACTTGACTAATGATACACCTATGCTTGCAAAGAGATTCATGAAGGAAGTGTATCAATTGCATGGTTTATTAGATAAGATAATTTTAGATTGAGATACAAGGATGACTTATAGATTTTGGTTGACTTTGAATATAACTTTGGGTATATAGTTGAACTTCAACACTGCTTATCACCCATAAACTAATGGATAGATAAAATGAGTTAAACAAGTTTTAGAAGATCTCTTTAGTATATATTACATGGATCAACAATATAAGTGGGAGGATTAACTTTCATTGGTTGAGTTTTCTTACAACAATGCATACCAATTAGCATTAAAAATGGCTCTGTTTGGGGCATTGTATGAAAGGATGTGTATAACACTAATAAATTAGGACATGTTAGAAGATAGGGTAGTCTTTGACTTGATATAATTTTAGAAATGAAAGAGCTAGTTGGAATAATTAGTTAGAGGTTGGCCAAGGCCAATGATAGATAGGAAAGTTATGCTAATCTAAAGAGAACAACTAAGTAGTTTTCTATTGGTGATAAATTGTTTCTATGGGTTAAGCCTTAGAAAATCTAGACTAAATTTAGGAAGTCAATAAATTTTTTAATGAGATATGTGAAACCCTTTAAGGTTTGAAAGTGTTCAATCCTATAGTATATAGGCTTGCATTACCACTAGCTCTAGCTCTTTTTTATAATGTCTTCCATGTGTCTTATCTTAAAAAGTATGTTACTGATCCTTCACATGTGTTAGATTAGAATGATTTATAGGGTATATACTTTGGGGTGGCCATAGTAGAACCAATCAGAGTAATTGACACTCATAAATTCCATTTTCATAATAGATATGTGTCATAGTACATGGTCTAGTGGGACCAATATTCTGAGGATAGTGCCACTTGGGAGGACTATGATGATTTTTACAAGATGTTTCCACATTTGTTTGCTTGATTTACTATTGCATATTATATTATTTAATATTGAATAATATTTTAAATTCATAACTTATGTTTGAATAAATGTCATTAGGATGATGACCAACTTTAGGAGGAAAAGATGTTAAATCCTAATTTCTCTTTAAGATGAATAATCTATTTGATTTGTGGATTATTATGGTTGATTAGTTGATTAACTAATATTTGATTAAGATTAATGACATATTCTGACTATGGGATAGTTTGTGTTGCTTAATTTACATGATTAGTTTTTAATGAGTTATCAATACTTTTAAATTATGTATATTGTGATCATATTTGTTAATTATATCAAATTATTTTATGGATTTAATGATGTTTTGGGCTAACTACCTTCATTATTGTAAGGTGGATGTAGGATAAAATATTCTCTCAGAGTGTGATGGAGGGAAAACATCATCAGAGAGGATGGTTTAGATAGAGACATTGGGGGAAAATAGAGAATGAATTTAAAAACCCTTGCACACACTGCATATTTATTTCATGATTATACTATTAGATAGATAATTATAGTATGCTTTGTTTTATGTTTGAATAACTGATATGAACTTTTATGTTTTAACTAATCTAGTTACTATTAATGATCATGTTGATTTATTTTAGAGTTTTTGCTAATTTGGTGATCATACATAGCTTACCTTGTTTAACATAATTGCTTGGTTGAATGAGTGAAATTATATATGGTGTACTTATCTTACTACCTTAATAGACATGGATCTATAGTATAATGTTATGATGAATTCCATAGTTATTATTCGATCTATAAGATTTAGATAATAATAGTTAAAGATTATTATTATGATATTATATATGTTTAATTTAAATTTTGAAAGATAAATAACATTATTTTAATAGTATTATATTTGATTAAATATTGATCAAGGGATTAATATCCATAATATAATAGACATTGGTTATTATTGTTAAAAGATTTAAGGAAATCATTATGTTTGAAAAGTATGTTTTGTGGATGGCATTGTAACATTAAACTATAGTATTTGAATACATATTAGTATTGCCATATTATATAGTTAATATGTTATTCAAGTGATCGAATTTGCATAGAAATTTATATTGACTAAGTTTATAGTCATTTCATGAAATAACATTGGTTATGTGACTGATGGTTATTTGGTTAGTTTGTGAATTTGATGGGGGAATAATTTAAGTCAATGTTATGCATGTTTTAGAAAGGATATAAAATGATTATTTTAATCATATTAAAAGAAGCCTTGAGATGATTATAATTTATAATCATTTTTTGACTTTGACTTAACCATCATTTTACAAAAATCATGGAGTTGGTTGTGTATTTCATGGTAGTGGACTGTGGAGTTGATTGAGTTATTTAGGCATGTATAATTTTGAGTCAATTTTATTAGCCATTAATGGTGGAGAAGGTAGTGGAAAATAAGTGAATGGAGATGAATAAAAATAAGAGAGTTAAGGATATGGGTAGATAACACACAAAACATGTCATATAGTGGAGATAAAATAGAAGAAAAAGAGGAGAAAATTGGAGTGAATAAAGAAGAAGATATTCGGCTCCTTGGCATATTTATCAAGCTGGTTTTGTATCTCAATTTTTTTGTGTAATGTGGTAGGTATTTTGAATGGAATAGTTATTTGGTTTGATTTTGTTTGGAATGTTATGGAAAGTTTAAAAAGGGTTGTATGTAGGGCCTTATGGAAGGTTCGGCCTCCATAGAGCCCTACATCCATCTAAGGGTAACCTGAGGGATTTAGGGTAGGGATGTATGATTTACCATGGTTGTTTGGATTTAATCAAGCTTTCTTTAAACTCCTCTTCCTTTTGAAATTCTCTATTTTACAATGGGAATGAATAATTCTTGGTGGGTATATATTATTTGGCTCAAAATGGTTATATCAAACCACTAATGATATATATATTCACTAAAGTTTTTGATATTATAGATTAAATCTTTAGATAGTATGGGAGATCAAATTTGTGTGAACCTAACTAGATTTGGGCATAGACGCATGAATTATTTATACAAAAAGGGATGGTGAATACACACACACATATTAGGTTTAGTTTGAGGAGATATATACATATACTTATATATTTATATATATATAAATATATTTATATATGTATACCTATATCTTGATTCTTAGGGATTTAATGGGTGACTATATATATTACATTTAAAATATGAAGTTACCTGTATAGGAAAACTGGAGGTTATGGTTTTGATTAGGTTTATGTTGATTTTAGTATCAAATGAATTTATACATATAGGTCAAAATTATAGTTTATACTATCAATTATTTTATGAAATACTAGGTCATGCAAACTTGTTCATTATGGTTTTGGGAATAGTCACTTTAGTCATATTATGTAACCCACATATGGGTAGGTTAATGACTAACTATATATTATGTATTTGGATTTATGCATAGAAATATACCCAAGTTTGTTATAGATTATATATGTTTTAATTGTGTTTATTATATGCATGAACTACACATATAATAGTTATGACTGTGTATTTAGAATTGTTTTTTAACTATGAAAAGTTTAGCATAGTCAATAGGATGATTGAATATGTAGGTTTAAAATGTATATATGCACATAAATATACAAATTGGTCTATGTTGTTATATTTGAAGACCTAGATGAGACCTAGTCAGCTATGTGTTTGGATTAATCATATGCATTTTGTTTATATGTAAATTTACAATCAATTGAACTAGGATGTTTTGATTAAATAAATGAAATTAATGGTTGGATATATGCAATATGTGGATTTATTTATATTTAAACAAGTGCTTGGGGAAAATTATCTAGTTTATAAAAGGGGATATGAGGTTGTTTTAATGACTAGATGTATACATTACATATATGGAATATTCTAAGACATGGACAGTGGATGTTTACTTAAAATATACCATACAAAATAAAGTATTTATTTTATATTGAAAACAAATTAGAGAGTTTTAATACACACACACACACACACACACACACACACACACACACACACACACACACACACACACACACACACACACACACACACACACACACACACACACACACACACACATGGTATAATTACACATTTGTGGACTATGTAATACATCTGATTTGATTATAGCATTTATTTATATGTATTTTTTTACTTGGTTGTGATGTGCATGGAAACATAATTACCATGTGGTGTGTAAATGAATGCTTGCTATATATTTTAATGTCATACATGTAAGTATTAAAATAATGTATTTAAGAGTTTAAATATAAAACATTTATGATGTTTTGGACTTAATTTTGTTTATATGTAGAACATAAACAATAAATGAAATTTTGATATAATGTTGTTTCATGGAGAAATAACATTATAAGTTACTTAGTATTTTAGGTAACTGGCAGTTTTGATGTGATCATACCTGGATGGTATTTTTAAGACTATTTTTTTATTATGTTTATTATTTGTAATAAAATAGATGTTATAGATTCATTGCATTTATTTTTATGGACTAAATGAATGTATGTGATATTTTTGTGCTTAGCATAATTTTTATTAGCTAAAGGAAAATATTTTGAATGAATCTATTGGTTTTAATATTATTATTTATTTTTACTGAATCTTGCATTCATGAACCTAAATAAGTAGTGGATAAGTTTCACTAGATTAACTATCACCATCAATGCAAGATGATGTGTGATTTGATTGAATGATGTGTATTAATTTGACTGATCCTAGAGATCATTTATTATTAAAAATTTTAGCCAAAGTAATTTTTTGATTAAACATTGTCATTTCATATGTTGATATAGTTTTCAAATTTGTGTGATATCATATTAAAACAAATTTCTTTATGGTACATATTATATATTAGATATCTTCAACATACATGCTTTGGTTTGTTATTCTAGATTCCCACACTATCATTATATACCCCTTTATGAAGGGAGGGTCATCCCCTTGTTTGGGAGATAGTGTGTGGGATATATGGTCCATGGTTGGTGTGGAAAAGTTCTTAGATGATGATCTCCCTCCCAGTTGGATTACTATACTAAGGGCTACACTTGAGATTATAGATTGATACTTGAGTCATGGAGACTCTAATCTGTGGAGATTTATTTCATGTTTTATCATTTGAGATATTATTATGTATTACTAAAAATTATAACTTTTATAAAATATACTTATACAATAGTGGTTGTAATGTTATATCAACTATGGTTAAATTTGTACTATTTCATTTATGATTAGAAGTAATATCTTTTAGTTTTTTAGTATTATTCATGATTTCTATATCTATTCATGGTGATCCTTAGTTAAGTGGATTAGCTATAAAACTATTTGTTAACTAAATTAATATAATTAGCTAAATATCACTATTTAGGTTTCTCGTGGTGAAATCTATATGATGAATATGTGTAATTAATTTTAAAAATAAATAAATTATTGCTATATTTTAGAAAAACCTAGTGGGGTTGTTTTATTTTCATTACAAGTGGAATTAGATTCAACTTGGAGAACAATTTAAATTTTTGGGCATCCCTTTTTGCATTTAGGGATACTCCCTTTGTTTTTGGTATTATGTGGTGAAAAGTTTTGAAAATAAAATTTCCTATTGGATATTTAAACTAATATCATTATTATTAAAATTCCAAATTTATGATTAGGTGTTCGATGTCATTCATGTTTATTATTCCTCTTGTTGGGTCCCTTGTAAGTCTACCTATGCTAAATTGGAAAACATATTGAGGTATGTATTATGAGTAAACTTTGAAGGTACTTGAGGGTTCCAATGAGTAGCTTGGGATATATATTATTAGCCAAGATATCTAGGAGGGATTGGTATTATATGTATGTATGTATCCAAGGCCATGTTTTGTGTGCTAAATAGATCATTTATGATTTGGATGGTAATGAGAATTAGAAAATATTCCTTAGGAATTATATCACCCATGTAGCCCCATGGGCAAATGATTATAGAAGGTTTTGAATCTTAAAATTTGTTTCTCACTCAGGTCTCAGTCACCATTATGGGACCTTTATGGTTAAGATCATCTAGAAATATTTTGAGCTTCTTAAAAGGCATTTGGTTTGCGTTGGTGATGTGTTTAGATCTATACTATCTCTTAATTCTAAATCTATATAGTGGTCTCTATTTCTTACTTTTCATGTGGTCCCTTTTGCTCTTGTGTCTTATAAAAAAGGATTTAGATCTATGGAAATGGAATCAAAGTGATCTCTAACCTCTTTTTAAATAAAATAGATATCGGCTACCTTAGTGTATATTATGTCACCAATTTAATTTACAATCTAATGATCTAGAGTCTATCATAAAAATTCAAAATTCCATACTTGATATAGATCTCCACAATATTTGTGTGAAACTCCCTCAAGATGGTGGATTGACTAAAAGTGTCCTATTAAGACCCCCTTGATTTAGTAGTAATTTTTAGACACAAATTTGGTCACAAGTATGTGACAATTCTAAATATTGACATATTCCTTACGACATGACTTGCACATAAGTACATAACTCTTATTTACCATTCTTATTAGTAATTTGTCTATATGCATGCTCGACCCTTTGTTTTTCATTACTATTATACATAAATATCATTGTCAAATGCTCAAACTATATAAACTAACCTTCAAAATGTTCCCTAAAAAGTAAATATGTTTATAATCTTCATAGATTAGTATACTTTAAGTGGACAATGGCACATTTCACCCTTGTCCACTTGAGCTGATTGTGTCCTATGATAAAATAAGTTTCAAAATTTCAAATCAATCTTTTGGGTCTTCTTTCATGTTTCATAAGGTTAACTAAAGTGAATTTCCAATAGATTCACCTATAAACATATATCAAGAGTCATTCATGATCTCACAAGATATTCACTTGGTAAAAGTACACATAATTTTTGCATAACGAGAAAATATGTTCTATTTTGACCAAATTTTGCATTATTCATAAGGATTATCCTTAAGCTAAGTCATTGTCCCTATGAATCATGTCAAGAGATATCATTATCAAGTATCAAAGCCATATTCTAATTTCATACCCATAGTCAAAGGATCATAATTTAACATTTGATCTAGATGGGAGAACTATGTGGATGTAGTTTATCTCATTAGAGTATTATATATGTAGGCATTAGTAAGTCATCAAGGGGGTGATTGAGGTCAGATCAATCCATTACATTCCCCTTTTTTTCTTGTAGGTTTTTAAGCTATCAAAGTTCCTTAAAGTTTTAAATACAAGAGAAAACAAACAATGATTTATACATGGTCAAAACATAAGAGTGATATCTCAGATTTATCATCATCTACAAGTGCATTAGGTGAAATGATTAGTTCATATGCAAAGTCAACCCAGACAAGTTCATGGTCAACATACTCAGGTACACTACACTAATATCTACCTACTACACTCTTATCTATAAAACATCTACTTTTACCTATGATTTCTCATTTATATATTATTTCTTCCTCTATCTCTTCTAGTTTGTTATCTATCACAATCAATTGAGACAAGTCTATAGTCAATGGAATCGAGTGAACTATGCCATCATATGCCTACTACACTCTTGTCCAATCCAGTTTTTGATTCTTTTCTTGATATTGAGCCTAAACAATCACCTCTTTTTCTAATTTCTATATCCAAATAGTTATAATAGTCAATAGATATCATTGTTGATTCTAGTTATATTTCTCTTTAGTACTTTCCCAAAATAACAACTTTTCATATTCAATAATTTTTCAAAATTAAAATAGTTGAATATTGTATATCTTTAGCATTTTAATACTTAGTGTTTTATTAAAATTAGGTTAAAACATATTGGTGAACCTAGACCTTTATTTTCAAGCCTTTGCTTTTTAGTTTCATTTTTTGCTTTGCTTTGTTTTCCTATAAATTGTGTTATGATAGGTTTAAAACTTATAGGCACTGTCATTCTAAGGAAAGTGGTTGTCTATTTTACTTACACCATGGTGTGAGGGATACTGGCTCAATACTCAAGTAATTAAATAACACCATATACATATTTTAGTTTTATTTTACCTCATGGAATATTGGAAATACATATTATTATATATAAGGTTATAGTTTGTAGTTCTTAGCATATATTTTTTCCTGATGATGAATCATGATTAGTGATTCTAAATGTGTTGATCCAAAAATATAATACACTTTTGATCCCCATAAATCTCATTTTCATTCCAATATACTATTAAATAATTATATCTATTACCTATAATTATATTTTCAACCATAAGAAGCCTTCTAACTTCTATTCTTGTAGTGCATCAGTAAGCAGCTAGCCCCAAGAAGTTAATCTCAACATTACCCATGATATGGGATACTGCGGTTAGGAGAATGAAAAAGCACTTTGTATTTAGTGCCTTCACATATGTATTCATTATTTATGATTGAGATTAGTATATTTAAAATCCTAAAAAAAAATACCCTTGACTAGTTGTAGCATTTTTATTTTATTTTTTTGCACATTTACATGCCACTTAGTATATTTGCATCCTCCCTGAATCAAAGACATAGTTATATAGTAAGTAAAAATATTATGGTGCATAATAAAATTCCTATAATATCCTATCCAATAGATGATATAGATATTGATGATCATTATATTGATACAACCCTTGAAAATTAAATGCACATTGAAGATAATGTCAACGATCAAAATTATCAAGATAATAAAACTATACATGACAATAAAGATAATCTTAAAAGTTTAAATATAATTTATTGCAATGAATTAAATGGAGTAGATACTAAGAAATTCAAATAATTATATGATTTCTTTCAAGGACTTTGACAATGCCTCTAACAAGTAGATAAAGTTGTCAAATTACCCCTAGCATTTAAGAGTACAGATCAAACACAAATTGATTCATATCAAGAGATTCCTTTCAAAGTGGTTAACCCTTCTAATTTATATGTTTTAGTTACCATTTTTAATATTAATCCTTCATCAATCCATAAATTTACATATGTGCCAACATCTTTGGGCAAATGGAATCACTTGGTTTACAAAAGATTAACATGCCTATTTCTATAAGGGTATCATATACACCTCCCTTGATCACCACACAAGGTCCATTACAATTTTTCATAAAACATATTATCTTGAGTAAAATATTTGAAGCATACATACTAAAATATTATCATTAAAACAAGGTGTTTCTAAAGTTACTCATGCAATGATTTCTTATATTCTACTTCACAATCCTTTGGCACTTGAAATAGCCTCTTTTTTGATTTTTTGATTTTTTATTAAAAAATTAAATGATATAAAAAGCTATTGTAATTTGATTTAGGATTCAAAATATATATAACCTAAATGTATAATACAATAATTTATAGACTATAAAATGAGTTATAAATGATAAATTGATAGGTAGATATGCAACCCTAGATTAAACAAAAATTTATGTTGACTATCTATGGTAACTAACTAAAATGACCCTTGAACTATGTGACAACTAAAATTATAATTTAAAACTATGTTGGGATAGGTCTACACTAGGATTACTATCTGTTGACTATGACTACATTTATGTTGACTGTATGATTTATTTTCTTATGTACGTACTTGCAATTATTTATCAAGGTTTATCAATTATCTATGTGTCAGTGTAGATGATAAATATGGATTTATATGATATTATAATCTCATACAATTGATAAATACCAATCATGACTTTGACCTTCAATTAATTACATTCCTTCTATTGAAAGGCTTGCATTCTCCATCTCACTATGCATAAATATTTATCCTATAAACTGACTCTAATATTCTAATAACCCAGATCCTTTATAGCCCATTATATGCATAAAAATTGAGATACAAACTAAAATATTAGTTATATGTATTTATCCATTATATATTCTCCCAGACACTATAGTCTAGAGATGGATACTAGAATCGATACTAGTGTCCCAGATATGATGCTAGTGTTTGTACCTTAAAAATTCTCAAATTTTCAAATATTTTGACATGTATAGGTCAACCTATTTGTTTTATTTAATATTGTTATGAGATATTTTAAAAAATCTATGGTATAAATATAATTAAAATACCTTTCATTATCATCATATACTTATCAAGCATGTATCTAACACATACTAATCAAATTCACCTCTCAACCTCATAATACTACCTTATTATCCCCTATTACTAAATCAATCATAAGGAAAATCTTATTATAGGTTTGAAGCATTAAAATAACATCCCATAGGAATTATTTATCAAGTTTCAATATATATCACTACATGTACTCACATATAGCATATTTTTACAATTGTTTACACACAAACCCACATAAGGGTGAGAACTACATCAATTTGAGGGCCTCTTTAGATTATATGGATATGTAGGTAGTGATGATTGACAAAGGGGTATTTGAGATCAGATTGATTTCATTTGATCCCATTAACCCATGTTTTTACAAGGTGACACACCCAAGTTGGAGGACTTAGGGTTTTGAATAATTGACTAATATCTAAAACATGTGTGTGTGATCCAAGTTAACTATATGTAAGGTGATAATAAACCATAATAGGTATATCTATAATTTATATAATAGGAATTGTGTTCTATACATTACATAATCATAAGTTTTAGGATGGAAGCATCGATGATAGTGTCCCAAGTTCAAAGGAAGTGTCCAAGTTGACAAAGAGTTGATTTCCAAAACTTAATGAATCATAACTGAGCATCATCCTAATTTTTTCTATACCTATATATCCTAGATCCATTTACACATCAATAAATAAGTTAAGTATTATTACTTATTCATTTTAAGCATTCAAGTTACCATTTAGTGTTATACTTTCTATATTTAACATACTTTCATAATTAAACAGTGTATATGAATATTATGAACCTGAATTATTTAATTGGCCTATTTTTTAGAATAGATCACTCCTTAGTTGATTATATTATTCTCCATATTAATTCTTTTATATAAAGGGTTAAAAATTTGATGAACCCAACCTCTGATTCTTCTTACACAACCATATCTTGCTCTAGGTTTTTTAGCCTTCTAGGGTTTCAAATTAATGTGATTATATTTAATTATATTTTTTTGCCATTATTATTGGCATCTTTGTTTTCATTTATAATAAATGGAAAATGTTAATAAGAAAATAATTTTGAAATTACATATAAAGAGACATTAATCAATCATCTAATTATAAATCATGAATCAATAGATGCATTTTTATATGTTACATAAGATGAAATCTATTAACACACTAAGGTTAATGAATCCACATCTAGTGATGGTGAATCTTTAGGTGGTACAACTACATATTTAATCCAATTTTCCCTCCCCTTGAGCATGCCATTGATTAATACATTTTCCATAGGATAATTAATCCTCAAATGAAATACCAATTTTGATTCTTACATCAATACAAGCAGTGTTTACTATAGAATAATAATCCAAATAAGGATAAATAATTAGTGAATGTGTATACACCATAATTTAGTCAATAAACCATAAGTACTATGTATTTTATCACTCTTTTATATGGAGGTATTAGTGATGAATATATCCCTTGTTCACATGGTCATTTTGGATCTTTTATCTTTCTTATGTATTATTCTCCCTATTTGTTGCACCCCTAGTGGTATTGAGTCATCCCTTCCTAGTCACAGGGGCCCCTAGCATATTCTTCCCAATCTTAACTTTATTTTGGGATATTATGACACTAATACCCTTATATATTATAATAATAATAATAATAATAATAATAATAATAATAATAATAATAATAATAATAATAATAATAATAATAATAATAATAATAATAATAATAATAATAACACTAATGGTGCTAGTGTCCACCTTTTTGGCACTAGTGTCCAACAGTCATTTTATTTTGTTTTTTGGGTCCTAACCCTCACTTGAGCCTTCTCTTATGTTTTTATCCCTATTTTGCATCTTGTTAGCCAAAAATCAAGGCTATTACATTAAAATAAAATTTATTTCTATATAAAGATCCCCATAAGAAATTTTACATCTAGTACTTACTATTTTGGCACATTATTACATAAAATTAGCTAATAATACAACTCAACACACTGCATATTATTAGCTATCACATCTAAAATTACATGATTGATTAAATACGAGCCTAAGCAAAAGTCATTATAACATACCATGTGCATTGATTATACATGTTCCCTAAGGGAGAACTAAATGTGATATGAGACCCATAACATTGGGGTTAATGTAGGCAAAAACCAAGATAATAAAGGTTATATCCCATGCAATCTTAATATCCCACAACATAGTTTTTTGATTTTTTTAATTTGATGTGTGTAGGTTATCATTAGGGTTTTGAAGGATATTTAGGAAAAATAGTGACACAAATGAGTTTTTAAAAGTCATAAAATCACCTACAAGTCATTTGAACTTTCTCGTAACATTTTTGAAAGTTTTAGGTAGCTCTTCTAAGAAGGAAACTAGTGCCATAATTGAATACTAACACCACATGACACTATTGTCCTCATAATGTTGATACTATCTAAAGTATATTTTTAATTATAGTCATAGGAAAAAATATGTCTGGCTGATCTCCAAGCATGTTTGAGTTTACTGAGTCATGAAAACACCTATTTTGCTTTAGATAAGTACATTTTATTTACATTTTTACTATTTTGGGAAGAAATTGTCAAATCAACTATTTCCTATATTTATTTCAATTTATTACTATACTCATCCCTTTAATAAGCTAAGATTTACATCTATTAAGACCTAAATAATTAAAACATTTGGAAAAGCTGACTTACTTTAAATATTGCTTAAAACCCTAGTTTAACCTAAGGTTTACTTTTTTATTTTTTTCACTAAATTAGGCTTAAAAACTTATATTTTTTCATAATTTTTGGCATAACCTAACTCATTCAAATTATTCCTAGATTAGGGTTTCATTTATTTAATATAATTTAACTTTTTCTAAATAAGCCTCATCAAACCCTATATCTACATATTAGGTCCCTATATATCAAAAAACTAACCTTTAAGACTTCAAGTACAATCCTAATTTTTCCATGCATTGCGTTTAATATTTCCCATAGTCACACATATACCTATGTTATATTACATTATACCTACTATGTAATTGTTATTAATTATTTACATTATCTTCTTTGGTAAGTTTAAAATGACATCTAAGAAGTCTTTTACCCCTCACCCAGGTGATGAATTTCTAATTTTTTATCATGATTGTAATAATGAATGGAAATTTTTTTAAGGTTACACATTATCACATGATAATGTTTTGATTTATAATGATGATGATGATGATGACGATGATTGTTTTAATGATGGATATGAGGATTAATATGAGCATGATAATGAAAGTGTTGATGAGGATATACGAGATGCATCTTCTTCTTTTTTCTCTCCCTCTTCTCCCACACCTCAAAATCAAATTAACAATATAATTCCAAAATAACACCTTGTTGGTAGTGCTTTATTCCAATGTGATCTTAGATTTTTAATATTTTTTCTACCTCCTTATCAAATTAAAACAATATAAGTGCAATAAATGAAATATACTTTTACATAATTCAATCAACATAAAAAAGATGAATTAGGGAAAAAATTATTGGATATTTATAGCCAATTGGTGATAAGTAGGTATTTTTGATTTGAAAAATGGATAATTCTAAAAAAATATACATAGGTCAAATTACCAAAATTTTATACAATTTCATAGTTTAGGACATAGATTCATCTTATAGATTATACTCAATCCTATTTTAAGATATAGATTCTCTAGAGTTACTATAAATGTATGGATTTGATTCACCTGGAAATTATATGAGACATGTATAGGTTAATCCAAAATCACTAGGTATATGTATCTGTGTATGTGTGTGTGTGTAAATAATAGGACCACCTAGGACACAATAAGTTTAAGTTAATAATTATATTCATTATGTGAAAATGTTTTGAATATTATTTGGCAACATATGATCTTCCTTCTATATGGTTTTAATAACTAAAAAACTTAATAATAAATAATTTTCCAACCTAATGTTTATTTTATTTCTAGCATTGAATGTGGTGTAGGTGGAATTAAAGCTATGGGGATTGAGGTTAAAATCTTGCAGCATTTTTTAGTGAATTAGAGCCAACATATTGAGGGTCCCAAGGTAAAATTTAATGTTAGTTCAACACATCACCCACAAGATTAATGAAATTTTCTCAAATACATATGTGATGATTCTAGATATTTATTATCATGTATACAAGCTCTTGGTGGAAGTGAAGCTTTGGTAGTATAAATATTGGTATGAGGGATTAGAGATGAAAGTGAAGATATATATTCAATCTTTATACTTTTGATAATCTTACTATGTAGTGTACACATCACATATATGGAAGATAATGGAATGGTTATTCCTCATGGTAAACATTGTAGACCTTTTCTGGTGAAGAAAAGTGAAATGATTTGGAAGAGCTAATGAGGAGATGATTATGTTTGTTATTATAAGGTGTGGAGTATTTGGAGGAATTTGTGCCTATTAGCACACCTAATATTGTGGAGGAGAATAGTTCCCTGATATTAGCAAGGAGTTGGACTCACAAGCCCAACCCATTAGAGGATTATAAGCACTATGACAGTGGTTGGAACATCTCCAATGAGCATTGTTGGGTTGTAAGTGCTGAAATATCCAACCCATTTGTTGGAACTAGTGAAAATGCGAAGAATTTTTATATTTTCTCTTATGTGTATGTTTTTTAGGTTGTGTAAAGTTTGATGGATATTTAATGTGTATAGTCCCTAAATTATTTAGAATATGAAACACTTTTTAAGGACTTATATATATATATATATATATATATATATATATATATATTACATGTATATGTTTTAGAATTCTCAATACCCATTAGTTACAAGTATTTTAAACATGCACCTACATGTACATACGTATTGGTTGTGTAAATTTGTGTATATATATGTATGTGTACCTACTTGTTCTAGAAATGTTAGATATATAACATGTATATGTTTATGATTATGTGTATTGAAATACCAAATACCCAAGTTTTGGAAGTATTTAACCATGCATGCATGTGTAAATAGATGTGAAAATGCATATGATATTATACATATATAAATATAATATATGTATACTTATTTGTTATATAAATGGTAGATACATAACATGTATATGTAAATACTTGTGTATTTTTGAAATCTTAGATACCCTCTTATTATAAGTAGTTTAAACATTAACCTATGTGTCTGTGTGTGTGTGTGTGTGTGTGTGTGTGTGTGTGTGTGTGTGTGTGTGTGTGTGTGTGTGTGTGTGTGTGTGTGTGTGTGTTGATACATAAGTTTATCATATTCATCAGAGATTTTAGTCTAGGGAAGAGGACCAAGTCCCTGTACTAGTACTTGTAAGGTTGCACCCACATCTTTTGCTGACTATGGTATGTATTGATATATAATATAGCCACAACCTTATTCATTTATTTTCATACCCTAAAATGAAATCCCCCTTACTATGGGATTGAGGACTATTCCTAGCCCCATACCTACATCTTATAGAGACTATATTTATATATAATATAGATATTTCATTATTCATTTAGTCCCATACTTTTATTTTATTCATTTAGTCACATAGTCTAATTTGAAATGGTGTCCCCACAACTTTACCCCCATGTCTCTATGGGACTATGATATTTATATGATGCGTGTATACATACATTCACTTATGACACTGGTATCTCCAGTTGACTACATATAGACTATATATAAAATCTTTGTACTTTAAATGATATATATATAATTTTTATATGCATGTATCTATATTGAAATCCCAAAGATCTAGTTGGCAGACATATTTTAAATATGCACTTGTGTGTATATACTTATTACCTATTCAAATCTTATGTATGTGTATATATCTATGTGTTTTCTTTATTCAGGAAATGATAGATATATAATACGCATATGCATATGCTAATGTATATATTTAACATGTGTATGTTTTGATGTAAGCATTATAATTTTGAATACCCACTTGGTAGAAGTATAAATTTAATGTGTATATGGGTAAATTAAGATAATGTTGATTAATACATATCTATGAGCATTTTGTTGGGTTTACAGGTGTTTTGTTTTTTATTATAAAAAAATGAGAAATTGATTACATCTAAGAAATAATGACATGCAATATACTTCTTTTAAACAATACACAAAGAACAAAATGAATAAATGTAATAGAGCCTCATGAGCATACTATATTTTGTTTTTAAATGTTTAAGATAATAATCATATTCTAGTTGGCATGGTTTGTTAATTAAAATTAAAAAACATTTGAAAGGCCAATATGGATGTGGTTAATAAATTTTGGTGGAACTTATTATATAGTTTATAATTTTAAATCCATGAAAATGTTTTGAATGTTTTTTTCAATTATGTCATCCTCACATTTCATAGTTGTCTTGTCATATGTCCCCATAGCTGGCTTATACTCTATACTCTAATTTTTGTCATAATTTTTGATATACATAGTTTATTATATTATGCATTTGGTATTTTGAGAGACTTATAGAGGTTTTTACTTAATTTATAAATAATATGTCCATCAAATTTAGCACTTACAAAGGATAAATTTGATCTTTAAAAAGGAGGGAAAATTTAATCATTAAAAATAAAGCACTATAAACAAGATCTTGACTTTAGAATTATCACCCTCTAACCTCTTTCTCCATTGGTTTTTTAATTAACACAAATTACCTCTTATAAAATAAATCTAAATAGGTGCTTCAAATTGCTTAAAAACCTAAAGCCATAAAATCCTAAAACCTAAATTTACATAACTTCATTTTTGTTAAAATTTTATTCCTTTATGGTCATGATAATCACAAAGTGAGTGATATTTACATGAGGAGTCCAAGGAGTCTAAACATCCAATAATGAAGTATAATCCAAGTAAGAAATACAAGCCCTACATGTTGTGAGAATCATGAAATGAGCAATAATTTCAAGAGGAGGCCAAGGAGGATTCTAAGTAGCCAAAAATGAAGTAGAATCCAAGTAAGAAATATAAGCCATACATATTTGTAAATATTTTCACACTTTTAATGAATTTTGACTATCTTTTAAGGGATTTGAACTATTTCCATGTTATTTCCCTTGTGAATGTGTTTGGGAAAAGGGGTTTAACTTGGATTTTTTGCCATTATTTCTTTATTTGAATATGACGATTGATTCTCTAGCTATTTATAAGTTTTTTAAAGAGTTAATAAAAATTTCTAGTCAATTTATACTGGCATGGTGATTTTGCCAAATATTTTCCAATGAAATTATACCTTAAATCTAGGATTCACTCATATTTTATAGTAAGCTTTTAGGGGTCCCTTCTTGGAATTATCCTTGAGATCAATTTACATTCTTTACCCCTCTTAGTAAAATTTTAAAAAACATGTATACATGATATTACACCTTTTACCTATGCACAAACTAAAGTAGAAAGAGTTATTTTATCACCTTCTTTTACATTCCAAGCTCAACACAATGGTTCTTTAAAAAATGTTGATAGTGAAAATATATCTAACTCTTCTCTTACATGTCATAATATGCCAAATGAAAACACGATTGACACTTCTTCTACCCTTCACTCCAAGATTAAAATTAATAATCATACATGCACTCCACATATAGTTAGTGAAGACATGCATTACATTACACCCACACATGATGACATATTACATAGTAGTAAAAAGTTAAAATATTCTTCTTTTATCTCTCTTAATGAGAATGATAATTATAATTCTTATACTCTTACTTCAAAAAGTTAATTAAACTCTAATTTTGATTAACCTTGGAATAATGATGATTACTATGATTTTGGTGAAGAAGGCATTGAGTCTAAACCTTCTAGTTCTCTCCCTAATTCACCTATCTCTCATGTTTAAACTAATGATAGTTCAAATGTTAAAACACACACACACACACACACACACACACACACACACACACACACACACACACACACACACACACACACACACACACACACACACACACACACACACACACACACACACACACACACACACACACACACACACACACACACACACACACACACACACACACACACACACACACACACACACACACACACACGTGCATGTGCGCACACGCACACGCACATGCACATGCACATGCACACGCACATGCACACACACACACACGCACACATGCACACGCGCGCGCACACGCACACACACACACACACACACACACACACACACACACACACACACACACACACACACACACACATTTTTATGTTACTAATTTACATAACCTAAATTTAGATGATAATAATGTATCTTCTAGTCTAATAGCATGTGATACTTCTTTGAAAATTAATGAAATAAGAGATACCAATAAATATTATTTAACCCCCAATACTCAAAAATAACTCATTTCTAAACCTAACCTACATGAGGTTGATATCTCATTTTCATCTCACCAGGTCCAATCTATCACCCATCTAAAGGTTATAGAGAACAAACTAATCCTCCCTAAAAAGGTCCTAGAGGTAGTGTACTAATCGATAAGATTAATAAAAAATTCAAGAGTTAAATGAACCCCTTGATGATGATAATATACATTCATAAAATGTAATCCCCTTGATGTATGCCATGGGTGCTTTAAAACAAAATGTACAACATATCACATTGGAAAGTAAAGCATACCACTCTTCTCCTAATTCTAATGTCATCCATGGCAATCTTATTCCACATAGAATCTTCAATACAAAGTTACCAACCAAATTTTAGATACCAGTGTCACTAAAAATTGATAGACATGTAGACCCATACTTTCACCTTCAAGCTTATAGGAAAGCCATGGAACATGTCACTAAAAATTTGGTTATACTACACTTATTTCCAAATTATCTAGAATGTGAGGCATCAAATTGGTTTCATCATGCATTCCTTATTGGTTCACCACATACATATTATGAGTTAGAAGTAGTATTTCTTAGGAAGTACATATAGAATAAGGGACCTTGAGTCACATATGAGAGGTTTCCTTCACTACTCCAGGGTGAGATAGAAATAGTAACTTAGTACATTATAATATTCAAGTCATGTATGCATTAGTTAATTTATCAGATGACATATTTAGAGGTATAATACATCTTTATTAGAGGCCTCATTTTTATTCATGTATGCATTAGTTAATTTATCAGATGACATATTTAGAGGTATAATACATCTTTATTAGAGGCCTCATTTTTATTCTTAAGGATAAATTACTATACTAGACATCCAAATCATTTTGGCATCTATGTAACATAGCTATGGCATTAGAGAAAGAGTTGGGACTAGTTGCTACACATTTAGAGGAAGATTTGGATATATGATTCATAGAGAAATATTCATATAATATGGTACAAAAACCTACTCCACTTATGATTCAAAAACAAGTGGAATAACCAATCAAGATACTTAGCAAGGGAAAAGATCCACTTCATAGAGCACCTCTTATAGTGAGTAGAGCACAAGACACCAATAAAGGGGCAATATAGTTTTTAAATAGAGATAGGCCTCATGATATATTACATTATTAGATAAGGATATGATCACACTTCCTTCTACTCATCACCATCCAACACACCATTTACACATGATACATAATAAACCATATTGAAATTTTCATGAGATAAGTGGATATTTGGACAATAACTATTATGCATTATGAGATCATATTGACTAGTATGTTGATAGAGGCATTATAAAAGTCACATATGGGGCATCAAGATCTTAGTATCCATAATCTCTTGAATCACACTCCTTTATGATCAAGTTATCCTAGGATGTTACCTTTAAGGAGCCACTGGTTACTCATCATATGATCCATGTGGTTTCTAGAATACCTATTTATGAGAGATCTCATGCACCATAGATTCAATAGAGATGGAAACCAATCCATAGATATCAGAACATAGTCTTATTTTTCCCACTAATTAAGATATTTGGAAACAACCACATAGATCATAACATAGTCTTAGTTTGACCACCAATTAAGCTATTTTACAATAATCACATAGATCAGAGCATAATTTCAATTTGACCACTGATTAAGATATTTATAAGAGATCAAAAAATCGAAACATAGTTCAACAAATGATTAAGATATTTGTTAGAGATCACAAAGATTAGATCATAGTTTTAGTATGACATCCAATTAAGCTATTTTCTACATAGTATACACATCAAGATACACTGACACATCATGAGCAGTATGGTAACTTTTTCACCATGCCATTTGGGTTTAGATAGTGCATACCAAAGTTACATGATCCACACTGAGATATCTTAAGATAGTGCTTCTTTAAATTAGAGGGCTGCATGATTTTTTACCTTGGTCTAACACACTTTAATTCTCTATAGATCTTATATATCATCAAACACAAGAACTTTACAATCTTAATAAGTTAATCTATCAATTTCATTGTATTATGTAGGTTAGGTCTATTGGTTTATAACACCCATACTAACAACCAATATTCCTAATCCACTATACATATCTAATTAAACATTTATAAACAAATGAACAATTCATTACCATTACTTAGATACATAACATATTTTTCCATATCACCATTTAACACAATGAATATAATCAAATACATGTAAAAATGCATGATGCCATAAATAAAAATACCAATATACACAATGCCAATATAAAAAAAAAACATCCATATATATATATATATATATAACTTAGAGAATAGTTTCAATAAAATACTATAAACCACTCAATAATCTTGGCTTGGTCACTAAGACTAGCCCCCTCACTCTAACTCTCTGATACACACACACACACACACACACACACACACACACACACACACACACACACACACACACACACACACACACACACACACACACACACACACACACACACACACACACACACACACACACAAACAAACTAGAGGATTCATTATCCCTTTGAGACCTAGATCAAGACTTACATCTACTCTTTCTTCCATAACACCCCCAACTTGATTAACACCTATTCATACTCTCATTATAGGCATATATATTCATCTACTATATGACTACATGCCCCACCTATAGCATTAGGTGTAATCATAAATCATATCTATATCTCCACATATGCCTCATCCCTATCAGTGTTTGTTACCCTATATGTTGTAGCAGTAATGGATACTCAATCAAACAAATGAGCATGAATGCTAAAAGCATCAGCGGCCCTCTCCACTAGTCCATCATCCATGGTATTATCAGGTATATACTATGTCATTACGTAGAGTGTAGACTCAATGGTAGTCTCACAATACTCATCATCATGTAGACCTACACATACTAATATAATACATCAGATACCTACCCATTCACATAAGTAAAAAATTAAGTATAATATATAATATATAATGGTAACCTAACCTTAAAGGCCCTAAGAGGATCAATATCTAACATGTCTTCTATGATGATATCACCTTTTTGGAATAATGGTGCTCATTTATGATCCCTCTTCCATGATACGTAGGCATCAGTCACTCCTACATCATCCACATTTGGTATATCAATCAGTAGATCCTAATTTATCAATGGAATTAGAGATGACATTATAACTGATGGTTTGGGCCTACTCCCTAGCCTCACTAGAGATTGATAAATCCTCAACCACACTAATGAAACCTCTTAAATACATTAATATAATGGTCATGCAATCAACAAATCACTTACACCTATCTTAGCTAAACATCATTCTCAAGCCATCTCTCATATCCCTTATAGGGCCTCTAGATAATATCTCCATTTATCAACCCATCAAGAACATGTCAACAATACATCATGCTCTTCTTGGTCACATGGGTCATACTAGTCCACCTATATGTAAACATATAAAGGTGAGCCCAATCATCCTATTAAGGAAACACTAGTATACTCACTACTATATGCTTTTAAGGCCAAAAATGCAATAGTGTAGAAGACCCAATACTACTTGCACACAACTCTTGAGTGAAGTGATATAAAACTTGATACAAGTGGGATAGTATAGTATGACCCCATGAGTACACACCATCATGCTCATATATATATATATATATATATATATATATATATATATATATATATATATATATATATATATATATATATATATATATATATATATATATATATTACTATCCCATGCATCCTATATGAGACATATACCCTTCTCTCATCCATAGCAATAAAAAATTCAATAAAACTACTAAGAACTTACACAATCATGAAACATTTTCTATGACAATAAAAGACAACAATACATTGCCATTACTCCCTACTCAATGAGTCATCATAGACATTACAAAAAAATACCTCATATCCCACTCTATAGCTTGGTCACCAATATCCTCATGTATCACTACTATCTAACCATTAATTGACAACCTTAGAATCCTATAGGCATCCTCTAACTTGACAGTCATCTCCCAAGTAGGTAGCCAAAATGTATTGGTATTTGCATTCCATATTTCACACAATGTTGTCATCATATGTTTATCCTAGACCATCAAGTCTAATCATGCCACATGACCTAAATCATATCTATCTACCATAATCGTCTCCTCATCTATCAAGGGCAATCCCAATAATAACTCCATCATCCAACCACTCTAGAACTCTCTCATACACACATCTACCTATAAAATACAAATAAATATATCATTATCATCATAGAATATCAGATAAATATACAATAATCATCAAAACTTAATAAGTAATAATAATCACCAAAAACTTGTCTTGGTGGACACTAGCACTGCATATGGGATAATAGTGTTGGACAATAGTGCCATACCTAAGACATTAGTGGCATGTCTTGGACACTAGATCCATTATTAGGACAATAAGACACATTTTAAAAAATTGCCCCAAACTGCCAAATTTTCACTAAAAATAATAAAAAATGTACTAAATGTGTCAAAATTAAGGAAAAAGAATGGACTAATTACTAGGGTAACCTCTTCCCTAACTAGGATACACACTTCCACCTCCTCATACTAGGTCACACTCATTCCTTGTCTTCTTGACATACTCTCTAACTTAGAATAAATAATCACTATCATGTCAAATGGTTCAAATGAGTTATCAAACAAATCAACCAACCTATTTAAGCCACATTTTAAAAATTCCACCTTACTAAGGTTGACCTTGCATGCCAATTTTCCAACTAATACCAAATTATTCTAAACATAATATCTATAGAGTCATAGGTTTGATTTATGATCCATTTCTTATGCATGGGACTTGACCTAATGTACCTCACCCCATATTAGTTTCAATAATATCTTGATCACATTTAAATCTATAAAATGATAAACCTATTTCCATTAACAAACTCAATATAGACCAAAGGTCTATCCCACTACTGATTTAAGAAAATGACTCTATTATAATTGATAAAATAGTTGAACCTTAAAATAATATTACCCTAGATAACTATCACCACCATACCAATCAATATCACTTTTGGTTAAACACCCTTACCATAGTTTCAACTCTCTCACCAAAAGGGGATGTATACACACTATTTATATATATTCACAAAAACACACAAATTGGTTTGAATATACAAATTTTTAGACATATAATTTGACTTATACACACACACATAGAGGTTTACTTAGATATACATATTCATACACACAAGTTTAACTAGATATATAGTTTGACTCAGATATACAAATATTTAAACACACATATTTACTCAAATATACACTTTGACTAAAATATATAGATGTTTAGACACACATGTTTACTCAAATATACATATTCATACACATAGGTTTACTCAAATATATAGTTTGACTCAGATATATAGATATTTAGATAGATAGTTACATTACTTAGATATCAGGTTTAACGGAATGATGCAAGGCATATGTCCTTTATCTCATAGGGATTCACCAAATCTTAAAGATGGAATGGCAAGTTATACCATTATCTATGTTTTAATTTCTAAGTTACACTCAAATCATCACTAGGATGTCACCAAGATTTCACTAATTTAGGTCACATGACCATTTGTGGTAGTTAATCCATAGCCTTTCACCAAGCCCAAATTATGTAGGTTGAGTGATAGTTTTGACCTCCAATTTTAGTTTACATACTTAGATTCAGTCTAGATATCAAAGTGGCAGAAATCAAGCCTTGGTTCTCAATATTTTTAGTTTACATACTTAGATTTAGTATAGATATTAGAGTGGGGGTAAGTAAGCCTTGGTTCTCTACATTTTTAGTTTACATACTCAGATTTCGTCTAGATATCAGAGTGGGGGAAAGCAAGCCACGTTTCTCCATATTTTTACCTTATATATTAAGATTTAGTCCATATTAGAGTGGGGGCAATTAGGCCTTGTTTCTCCACATTTTATAATTTACATACTTATATTTAGTCTAGATATCAAGGTGGGGGGTAAATAAAGTTTTTTTTCCTCATAATTTAGTTCACTATTTAGATTCAATTTAGGAGACACCCACATTATGGATTTCCTCTTCATATACTTCATTCCAGCTCCTACCACTTCTTTGGCAAATAAGTGGGCTAGGGCCAGAGCACATCTTCAAAGGTAAGTATAGTTACACATTCTTTTTTTTATTTTACTTAAGTACTTTCATTTCATTATACTACTAGAATAAAGATGGGACAAATGTATAGACCCTAGTTTGGTCTAGCAACCACAAAAACTATGTTTTTTATCAATCTTTCATTAAAAGGTCTTAGTGATGAATATAACCCTTTTTTGCATGGTCATTTTGGGTCTTTTCATCTTTATTATGTCTTTTCCCCCTATTTTTTGTACCCCCAATAGTCTTGAATCATCCCATCCTAGTCACAAGGGCACTTAGCTTATTCTACCTAGTCTTAACTCTATTTTGGGACCTCAAGAACATCCTTATCTATATAATAGTGCCTTTAGTATTAGTGTCCAAAGGAAATTTTATTTGATGTTTTGGGTGATAACCCTCTCTTGAACCTTCTCTTATGTTTTTCTCTTTTTTACATCTTGTTGGCTAAAAAACAAGGGTCTTACATTCAAATCAAAGTCCCTTATATATAAATAGACTCACAAGGCATTTTACATCTAGAACTTACTATCTTGGCACATAATTACATAAAATCAATCAATAGTACAACTCAACACACTGCATATTACTCAGTTATCACATAGAGACTTACATGCTTGATCAAAGAAGGGCCTATGTGAAAGTAATTCTAGCATACAATGCACATTAATTATTCACATTTCCTAAGGGATAACTACATATGATATAAGACCCATAGTATTAGGGTTAATATGGGTTCTATCTTACACATTTGTAATATTCCATAACCCATTTTTTCCCTTTATTTTGCATTTGATCCATTTGTTGTTTCATGTGTGTAGGTGTTCATTAGGGTTTTGAAAGATATTAATGAAAAATAGAGACATAAATGAACTTCAAAAGTAACAAAATCACCTATAGGTCCCTCATATTATCTTATAACATTTATGAAAGGACACTAGCACCATAATTAGACACTAGCACCACATGACACTATTATCCTCATAAGGATGCTAATGTCTAAAGTCTCTTTTTAACTACAATCATAGAAGGAAAGATGTCTGGATGATATCCAAGGCTATTCTACCCTCCTAATTCATGGAAACACCTATTTTGCTCTAGATAAGTACACTTTATTTACATATTTATTAGTTTGGGAAGAAATTGTCAAATAAACTATTTATTATATTAATTTTGAGTTATTGCTATACTTATCCCTTTAACAACCTAGGATTTACATCTACTAAGTCTTAAATAGTTAAAATAGAATGCAAATCAAAACAATTGAAAGACCATAATATTCTAAGCCTATCCACTTGGTTTAAGCAAGACTATCAAATGAGGAATCAAATAAAAGATAAAACACAAAGTTTATACCTTCTTTGAAAGACACCACTTGCTATCTAGTCTGAAGAGTTATATGTTTGGATTTTAGAGCTAGAGGTATTTGGCAATGTCAACTCCACATGTGGGTAGTAAATATATATTATTTTTAAACTTTATCATTTGATGACACTAGCTTTCTTATAAGACCCTATCAAATTTCAATCTCTTTGAGTGCATGCCTTAAAGGGTGCACTAGGAAAGGGGTGGGTAGAGCTTTAGCGATTCATAATATTTTTTGTTCTTATACCATTACCTAAAACCATTATAAGTTACTTTTATCCATTTTCCTAAAAAATTAAAACCCATTTATGCACTCATATAAGTAATTTATCTTCCTCAATATCCCCTAACTACATAAAAACCTATTTTCTTAATTTTCCTACTATGTCATCTAGGTTGATCTTGTTATGGATTGAGTGAATGTTATGGAACTACATCAACTTGATTAACATATTTCAATACCTAAAAACTATCTTTCCTACCTAACAAGATAAATCTAGATGATCTTGTTGGCTAAATTCTAAGGGGTTTTATGGTTAATATTTGGCTATAAATACCCCCTTCACTTCAATCTAATAGAGGGGAACATCTATTTTCAAATTATTACAACTCATAATTCTTGTATTTCTACATTTGAGGAGTCATTTCTTAGGTATTGGCTTGGAAGGAAAGAAGCATATCTTGTGGGAAAGTCTTGGTTGAAAATTAGGAGTCTTTTAGCCTAGAGTTGATTTTTATAGTGTGATACTTAAAAATACACAACATCCTCTACTAAATAACCATTATCCAATAGAGAGATTGAGGGATGTTGGGTTCAATTCAAGGTAAGTATTTGTAACTTTTACTATTTCATTTGGTAGATACATATTGTACAAGGTAATATGATGAATGTTTTACTCCTTTCTTAGTTTAATTTTACATTGACTTGAGTAGAGTTATATTTACATGTTTTATTTTATTTATTTAATTATCCCATATTGTGCCATAACCTTTAGTGATCGCTATATTAGATTTATTTTATGTGTTGTAGGCCTATCTATGGTTATTTCATAATTTTATTTGCCTAGAGTTTTTGGAACCTTCTCCTTTAGTGTTGTGTAGTAAGTGATCCCTTAGTTACGTTTGCTATATTTGACTAAAAATGCTCACACTAAAAAAATAGATTAAAATACTAGTGAATTTTAAGATACTAGTGCATCTCAAACTATCAATTCCTCTCAAACCACTAGCACATCCCATGCTGTTTTGACTAGTCAAAATACCATTGACACTAATCAACTATTATTACAAACATTAAATCAAATGCCTAATTTTCAAATTAAAAATTCCATAAAATGATGAAAATTAAAATTTAAATAATGTATTTCCAAAATAATCCTCAACCTACACTATTGGGTGTGAAAAATCCTAATACCCCCCAACCCTGCTAGAGATGCACATGGTAACTTTATACCACAACCTACACTTCTTAACAAGGCTATTAAACACTTATAAAATAAAATTATAGTTCTTCAAATTACAAACATTGACATAGGTTTTTGGAGAATTTTTATTGATGTCATGTAAGTGTCCATGTGAAGTGAAAAATGTGTCTTGTGTGCCCAAGGGTCAAAGTGAGTCAATGATAAAGTGTGCAATATGTGTGCCTTAGGGTGTTTGGAGTGTGCCTTCTTGTGGACAAATTTTTGAATGATTATGGATGTTTAGGGATGAATATAAGGTATTTATAATGTTTTATGGGTAATATTATAAGTATTACATGCTTTGGATCAGAGTTTTCATTAGTGGAATTCATATGGTGCTTCATTGTGTTCATCTAAGCATAAGTGGTCTTGTGGCAAAAAAATCTGAGTGGGCATATTGGTGACATAAATATTGGAACATATGGATAATTCAAATAAATTTGGTAATATTTATGTCTTTAAACTTGTACCTAGTTTATATGGTCCAGGTTTCAGATCTTGAGGATGTGTGAGTCAAAATACATGGTAGTGCAAAGTTGGTCTCTTGGGCAGATTTTGTCATTTTTATACTTAGTAAAATTTGCATGATCTAGTGAACCAATCAGAAGTGTTTTGACCATATAATTTTATGAATGTTGAATTTTAAGGTGAATTAAAAATAAAACTAGTGTAGGAATTAATTTTACATCCATAATTTTTGTTATAGGTCTTGATAGTTAGTACAGTTGCATTTATTGCTTGAACAAGTTGACTATATTTTTTCTAGTGAACTAATCAACAGTGTTTTGATCATATATTTTTATGAAAGTTGAATTTGAAGTTGAATTAAAAATAAAAGTGTTATATAAATTAAATTTTAATCTAATAATTTTTTTTATAGGTATTTATAGTCTGTATAGTTTCATTTATTACTTGATCAAGTTGACTATGGTTGATTATGCCTTTTTTGAATAAAGTAGAGTACAAAGAATTGATTGTAGAACATAATGTATTGATCAAATATTATTGGTATAAAATAAAAATATTAATTGTAATACATATATCACCATAAAATTGGTTTTGTGTATTGAAATTTTATAAAAGTGAAGATATTTTAGGTAAAAGTTGACTATTGTTTACTGTATTTATTGCATATCTGAGTGAGCTTCTTGCAGAGGTATTTATGAGCCTTAGGAGGATGAATGAAGGTGTATAATTGATTTTATGATGTTACTAAGGTCTGAATATTTCCATAAATATGTGGATATTTCATATAAAGTCTATATTGAGTTATGATTTTTTTAGTGAAGGAAGTGTTTTCTAGTTATTTAAGCCTAATGGGTCTTTAAGGCCAAATGAAGTGTTGTGAGTGTAAGCAAGGTTAAAAGAGGTATGTATTTAAAAGTTATTATAAGTTATGTGGTTAAATTAAATAAGTATAATAGTGGTGTTGTGTTTGTAATTTTCTTGGTGGAGTGATAAAAGGTGAAGTGGATCTCTATGGGGCCTATAAAGGGTACTTAAGCTTAAAGAGAAATGGGAGAAGGCTCAAGTGAGACCTACGAATGACATGTCCAACCTATGTAGATTTTTTTTATCTTTTAAATGTTTAGGTAACTTTTTTTGTTCATATAGAAAGGTTTTATATCATGAAGAAGAATTATTGTATTGTAAAAGTGTTTTAATGTAACTTGTGCTTAAATGGGGGCTATTTCCTTAAGCCTTATATGTGGGATTTGTGCCATTGGAAGCATGGACGACCTTATGAATGATTATGGATTGTATGTTTCATGTAAATAATGATATTTTGAGTTTATTCATGTAAATAAAATAGGTATTGACCAGTATAGCTTGAGTGTAAACTTATGGAAAGCTTATAAAAAGGCAATTTAGGCCCATGTTGGTTTGGGTGTGCAATTGAAGATTGGGGTGAATTAAAGAGTGATTTGAAAAGATGAAAAATGGGATTAAAAGGATAATAATCAGATAATGATTTTTTTTTCCATGTCCTACATTAATATTGAATTTCATGAGTGTATTTTGAGTTGATTCAAGCTCATATGCATGCGTATATGAATTATTTTGTATAGGGTTGCATATGTGAATTAATTGCAGATTTGGGACGAAGTATAAGAGGGTTTAGTGAGAGATTTTTGTACGGGTTTTGGAGATAATAAGGGTAAAAATTATATTATTATATTTTTTTGTTTTGATTTAAAGTGGTTTCATAATTTTTGAAGGCTTCCTTATGGGGTTAGGTGATTTTTGGTGAAGGGTTGTTTTTGCATATACTAAGTGCAAAGCTTGGTATTGAGGGTTTGTATGAGTATGAAGAAGTGAAGGTGGTTTATAATTTCATAAGATCCATAATCAGGTGTTGAATTCATTATTTCAAAGACAAAAATCAGATCTAAGGTGGTTAAGTTGGTTCTTGATCACCTAGGGAGTTGTAGCTTCCTTGCTAGTTGGTGCTAGCTAAAGGGAAAGTGGGTGCTTGTCTAATTTAAGGGGTGGAAACTCCTTGATCAGTTGGTGATGGTATAAATTTTATTAATCCTTTATAGTATATTATTTAAAATATTTTTTAGTGGGTTTTCTCCCCCATGAGGGTTTCCCACATAGATCTTGTGTTCATATGATGTGTTATTTTTATTCATGCTTTCTATGTATGTAGTTTCATGAAGTTGTTGTTAGATCAAGTGATGTATGATTGAATGGATAATGAATAGTGAATGGAATTAAAAGTAAATATTTTCACACTGATTATGAAGGCTTGATGGCTTGAAGGTGGTCCTAAGAAGCACAAAATGGCTAAACAATTGAAAAGAGAGAACCAAGATTTGAAGGATATGGTCAAAGCTCTTGAGAAAAAGGTATGTGATTTGAATCTTAAGATAGTTAATAAAATAAAATAATAAAAAGTGGTTATTCAGAATCTAAAAGATAAGCTAGAGGTTTCATGTACAATTCAAAGGTTAATATAAGAAGAGTGCAATATGTATAAGTATAAGATTGAAGAATGTCAATCCATGGTGATTTTATAATGTGAGGTTTTAGCTCATAATTTTAGAAAATAGATAGAGGCTAAAAATTAAAGTTTTAAGACAAAGGAGGATGAGTATGATCAATTGAAAACTGAGTTAGATTCCTTAAAGGTTGAGAATGAAAATCTGGTGGTCAAAATGAGAAATGTTGAGAAAGAAAAGGTCACTTTCAAGATAGGTGAGCTTGAATAAGGTCAAAATAAATTATAAATAGTCAAAGAGGATTATAACATGAATGTCTACAAAAGAAAATTAGTTAGATAACCAAATGCTAAAAGGTATGCTATATTATTTCATGGTCATTGTTATGTGTATCATATTTTTGGTCACATGGCAAGGGATTGGAAAAAGAGAGGTAACTTGTCAAAAGGAGATCATCATCACCATCATCAAGCAAAAGGTATGAATGATGTTGTTGTTTGTTTTAGATTTCATAGAATTTGTCATATTGAAAAATATTTTAAAAATAGTTTGAATTATTTCTCAAGGAAAAAAAAGGTGTATGGATCTTCTAGTGTGCAAGGAAGAGGTCATACATGGCTATGGAGACCTAAGACTATTAAGAAAGATCAAAGTGAGACCAAGGCTGATTTGATTGATGAGAATCTCAGTCAAGATAATATGTTTTATATGGTTGAAGAGGTTTAAAGTATCAAATATATCTATAAGGAAGATATGTGTGTAACCACTTTCATAGATGTAGAGATGGATGAGCCAATCAAACCTATGAGGAAGCTTGAGAGAGAAAAAAAATCTAGTGAGATTATGGAGATTTGGGAATCTCCTAAGTTTTAGGTGTTTTAGTGCATTAGAATGTAAGATGTCTCTATTAGGCTTCATAAAGGAATTACTCATTCTTTTGAAGCATCATGGTGTGATGTTATAAGGTTGAGAAGTGAATATTAGTTATTTGGGCCAAGGTATGTTCTTTGTTTTGAGATGCATATTTTTGAGTATGGACTATTTAATTTCAAGCCTATAAAATATGTATATCATATTTACAAAGCTATGAGAAGTGAATTTAAGGCCTATAGTTGTTTTTTTAAGAATTTATCTCTTTAAGAGTCCTAGGTTTGCATGAAGGGTCCTAGTGAAAGAAGAATTGTCATGGTGTATCTTTAAGTTGTGTTATGAGTTGTGTCTTCATTATTAGTGAGTAGTTTTATATGATATTTTTCATGTGTTTAATGATTTTTTGATATTATTGAGGCATCCAACTGGTGAAAAGGTATGAATCTTTCAAATACATGAATTCTTGTTTGAAAAGTTTCTCTTTGAAGTGGCCTAGGAGTGGAGTATCTTTCTTGTGCAGATAGAGATTTTTGAAGGGTTTAGTATGAGAAGGTATTTTAATTTCATAGAAGAATGAATGTATGAATGAAATATTATTTCATTAATATGCTGGTATAATTAGTTATCTTATTCATGTTTTGTTCATTTTTGGCATTTTTGAGCTTGTGATAATATAGGAAAAATGAGTGAAGGATAGGTGATCTTTGAGCATGCTTGGTGGAAGTGTTAAAGGGAAGAAATTTATGAGGAATTATAGCATGATATTGTGGTTATTTATCTTATTTTTTGACAGTATTTGTATAATTTTTTGTTTAAGACAAGCAAATAAAAATAGGGTGTCAAACATGATTGTTTTGAAGTAAGCTTATTGATTTGGGCATGTTCCTTTTGTAAAAATCAGTTATGGTTGTTTTATGAATATAAAAATGTTTGTAGATATTTTTTTTGGTGTTATTTTAGGTCAAATAAGATCATAATTTGTTTCAATTTTCTCATGAATAATTTTTGGATAGTTGTGGTGAGCCTTTGTGTACATGGAGGTGGTTTCTTTCAAGGTATGTTCTTGTAAGTGTGTTTGATTACATATGTTTGAAATATTTTGGATTTTTTAAGATGTAATATGGATTTATGGGGAGATTAATCAGGTATATTTAGAATTATGTGAATTTTGGACATGATTTATATATTCTAAGCTTCAAGGAGCCATTTGGGTTAAGGTATGTCATCTTGAATTGATAGAATGTAAGGTATGCATAAAGTGAGGAGGAGCATATGTGAAATGTTTTAATTATAAGGAGGAGGTATGATTGAGTATAGTTTTATATAAAATATGATCATGATATTAGGGGGATTCATTCTAATATGATTTTAGGTGAATTCCATGAGTTTTTTGTGCTATGGTGTATATTTGCTTTAATGGTTACATGCTTGGTTGAAGGAACATGCTAGTTTGGTTCAAAGGTATATTTGAAAGGAAAGAAGAGGTGATTTAAAGGTAAGGGGGAAGTTTTATCATATTTTTAAGATTGTATTCTCCATGTGTTGTTATTTTTAGGTCCTCAGGATCAGTTTTGCCCACTTTGTCATTGTGTCAAAGGGGGAGAAGGTTCTTATTGTGAGAAGGTTCTTGAGGAGAAAAAAAAGTTTGAGATATTTGTTGAGGTGTTGAAATCAATTAAAAATGGGGATATTGTTTTATAATTGTGATTTATGTCATGTAAGTGTCCATGTGAATTGGACAAGGTGTCTGATGTGCCCAAGGGTCAAAGTGAGTCAATAACAAAGTGTGCAATATGTGTGCCTTCTTGTGGCTTAGTCTTGGCATGATTATGGATGTTTAGGGATGAATCTAAGTTATTGAGGATGTTTTATGGGTAATATTAGAGGTATTACATGATTTTTATCAGAGTGTGCAAGGGTGGGATTCATAAGGTGCTTCATTGTGTTCATCTAGGCATAAGTAGTCTTATGGCAAAAAAATCTGAGTGGGCATATTGGTGACATCAGTATTGATAGATGTGGATGAGTCAGAGAAATTTGGTAATATTGGTTTTTTAAAAATTGTACCTAATTTATATGGTATAGGTTTTATATCTTGAGTATGTGTGAGTCAAAATATATGGTAGTGCAAAGTTGGTCTCTCAGGTAGATTTTGTTGTTTTTATATTTAGTCAAATTTACATGAACCAGTGAACTTGTCAGCAGTGTTTTGATCATATATTTTGATAAAGTTTGAATTTTAAGGTTAATTAAAAATAAAAATAGTAAAGTACTTAATTTTTCATCCATTAAATTTTTTTATAGGTATTGATAGTCAGTATAATTGCATTTATTTCTTTAGCAAGTTGATTGTGGTTGACTGTATTTTTTCTAGTGAACCAGTCAACAATGTTTTGATCATATATATTAATTAAGGTTGAATTTAAGGTGAAGTAAAAATAAAAGTGGTATAAGACTTAAATTTTCATCCAATAAATTTTTTTATAGGTCTTGATAGTCATTACAGTTGCATTTATTACTTGATCAAGTTGACTATGGTTGATTGTGCCTTTTCTAAATAAAGTAGAGTGTAAAGAATTGATTGTAGAAGACAATGTATTGATAAAATATTTATGGTATAAAAAAATATATTAATTATAATCCATATATATCACAATAAAATGGGTTTTGCATCTTGAAATTTCATACAAGTGAATATATTTTAAGTAAAAGTGGACTATTATTGACTATATTTATTGCATATCTGAGTGAGCTTCTTGTAGAGGTCCTTATGAGACTTAAGATGATTAATAAAGGTGTATAATTGATTGGATGATGTTATTGAGGTATTCATATTTCCATAATATGTATATATTTCATATAAATTCTATACTCAGTGAGTTATGGTCCTTTTAGTGAAGGTAGTGTTTTCTGGTTATTTAAGCCTAATGGACCTTTAAGGCCAAATGAAGTGTTGTGAGTGTAAGAAAGGTTCAAAAAGGTGTTGTAATATTTTTTTATGTATTTATAAGGTACTATAGGTTATGTGGTTGAATTAAATAATCCTAATAATGGTGTTTTATTTTTAATTTGCTTGGTGGAGTGCTAAAAGGTGTAGAGGATCTCTATGGGGCCTATAAAGGGCACTTAAGTTTAAAGAGAAATGGCAGATGGCTTAAGTGAGACATATGGATGAAATATGTAGCTGTTTTTTATATTTCAAATGTGTGGGGGAAAGTTTTTTGGTCATCCATGAAAGGTTGTGTATCATGAAGAAGAGTTATTGTATTGTAAAAGTGTTCTAATGTAACTTGTGCTTAAATAGGGGCTATTTCCTTAGCCTTGCAAGTGGGATTTGTGACATTGGAAACATGTATGGCCTTATGAATGATTATGGATTGAATATTTTGTGTCCATAATGATATTTTGAGTTTATTCATGTAAATAAAAAGGTATTGACTGACATAGATTGAGTGTAAGCTTGTGGCAAGCTTATAAAAAGGAAATTCAGGCCCATGTTGGTGTGGGTGTGCAATTAAAGATGGGGATGAATAAAAGAGTGATTTTAAAATATGAAAAATTGAATGAAAAGGATAATAATTAGAGAATTAAAATTTTATTTTAGTTCCTACATTAATACTAAAGGTAATGAGTGTATTTTGAGTTGATTCAAGATCATATGCATGTGTATATGAATTATTTTGTATAAGGTTGCATATGTGAATTAATTTCAAATTTGGGATGAAGTAGAAGAGGGTTTGGTGAGAGATTTTTTTATGGGTTTTAGAGATAAAAAATATACCAATTATATTAGTATATTTTTTTGATGTGATTTCAAGTGGCTTCATAATTTTTGGAGGCTTCCTTGTGAGGGTAGCCAAATTTTGGTGAAGGGTTATTTTTGCATGTGTTAAGTGCAAAGCTTGGCGTTGAGGGTTTGTATGAGTATGAAGAGGTGAAGGAGGTTTATAATATCAAAATATACATAATCAGGTGTTAAATACATCAGTTCAAAGTTGGACATTAGATCTGAAGTGCTTAAATTAGTGCTTGATCACCTAGGGGGTTGTAGCCTCCTTGGTAGTTGGTGCTAGCTAAAGGGAAAGTGGGTGCTTGTCTAATTTAAGGGGTGGTTGCTCCTTCATTAGTTGGTGATGGTCTAAATTGAATTAATCCTTTATAGGATAGTATTCCAAAGTTTTTTTTAGTGGGTTTCTCCCCCATGAGGGTTTCCCACATAGATCTTGTGTTTATGTGATGTGTTCTTTTGATTCTTGCTTTCTATGTATGTGGTTTCATGAAGTTGTTGTTAGATCAAGTGATGTATTATTGAATGGATAATGAATAATGAATGGAATTGAAACTAAATATTTTCACACTAATTCACCCTCCTCTTAGTGTTTTTTCTTCCAACATAGGTGGCATAGTTTCCACTATATTGAATGGAATGGATAATGAATAATGAATGGAATTGAAACTAAATATTTTCACACTAATTCACCCTCCTCTTAGTGTTTTTTCTTCCAACATAGGTGGCATAGTTTCCACTATCACCTAAATGGATCCACCAATCTAGCCTTGTAATTGAAAGATTTTGGAAACTTATTATACATAGAATGGGTTAAACTCAATAATTTTACCGCTACCGAGATCTTAGATAATTTTTTTTTAGGGGATGCTCTATATTGGTATGATCAACTCAAATATCATTCTATATTTAATTTTAAAGACTTAATAAATGATTTGGTTTAGGAATTTTAAACTAATTATATTCCTAAAAACAAACTAGCTCATTTTATCAAATGTAAACAATTAGAGTTAAAAAAGCCCAAGTATCCATCAAACAGTGGAAAGTCTTGTCTAAAAAAGTTGAACATAACATGTCAGATGAATATATTTTTCACTTATTTACTAACACTCTTCACTCTAAATTATAGTATCATGTGAGGATTCTTTAACCAAAATATTTAGAAGAAGCTCTCGACCAAGCTAAACATCAAGACTTTGTAATATGACAATTTGAGCCTTCATACCCTCCCACAAGGACTTAAATTCTTATGAAATATAAAAATAGACATAAAATCAATGATGGTGTTATAAATACCTATGATTATATACACACCATTCATGTGATTACACCAAGTAATCCAGTGGAGCCTATCCTTTCATCATCACTTTAAAATAATTTTCATCCTAGTTCTACATTCTCCCAAGTAAATAATGTAGATATCCATAAACCAATTTCTTTATCATAAATTCAAAAGCATCTTCCTTGACCTTCACCATGAGATTTTTATCCCACTCACCCTACCAAACATTGGTATGATCCACACAAATTCTATTGGTATCATTCAAGTTGGGGTCATTCTCATGAAACTTACCATCAAATAAGAAAATTTGCCATGGAATATATTTTTAGATCAATTTTTGATCATGAATTACTCATACGTACATGTCAAAGAGTTTATGAAATAGAAATTAGGGCTCATGAAACTAAAACTAAACATGAATCCCTTGATCAAGTTAACACTCACTTATCTCTTTATAAGGATCCCCATACAAATAATCAAGTTGTTAATCCTTAACCTCCCACTACCAGTAATTTTAAATGTTCTATGGATCCCAACACTAACATGTATGATTAGAATGATGTTAATATAAATAACATGAGGAGAGTAATTTCTTGTATCGATCCTTATCCACCTTTGAACTATAATAATTTCCCAACATTCTATACTATTCAAGATTCTTACCCATCTCATCTCATAGAATTAGGGAACATAAAACCATTTCCAATTATAGATGATACTTTGTGATTATGTAGTACATCAGTCTTGTATACTTGGAAAATTTAGACCTTGGTTGTTCCTATTATTTCTACACTCTCCTTTCTTCCACAAGACTCATATCTACTCTATCTAATTCCCCTTGGCCTATCTCTTTATCTGAATAGTCTTATATTGATGACACAAAAATTCTATCATGCATAGAACATTTAAAATGTACTTATCTTACACCTCAACAAGTTTTGAGCCTATACCTATTTTGCTACTCACTAGACACTAACATCTAGGATAGATAATAACATCAATGTTACTATCCTACCTTGATGTAAGGTTTTAGTGCTCTAAAGTCATCCAATTTGCAAATGAAATGTATTTTAATGGCTGACCTAACTACTTTAATGTGAGTTATTACTCCAAAGGCATTGATATAAATACAATATCAAACCTCATTCATTCCTCACTTAGAAAAGACCAAAGAGATGTAACTTATCAAAAAACACTCTATCAAGCATTCAATTAGTAAAAGCTTCCTTATTTTCATACCAATCATAGGCATAACACATATACAAGTCTAAAGTATAAAATGAGTAACCTAAGAGCTTTATTTTCCAAGTTACAAGATAGGTCACTATTGTACTTGTTTTATACACATTGCATAATTCACACACAAGCCAACACATAGGGGAGAACTACATATTCTAAGGCCCTATTTAGAGTATTATCTATATAATAAATATACTTTGATAATTGGGTCATTGGGTTCGCTCAACACCATGTTCTCACTAACCCATTTTTCTCTAAGGTCACATTAAAGATGGAAATCTAGGGTTTTACCATTTCATAAGGAGTGACTGTCAATGACCTAGATCTGAATACACCAGAGTTAAGATGAAGCAAACCCAAAAATATCTAGGTGGCCACATATTGTTTCACTATATATTCTATACAAGACACTATCATTGTATTCAGATAGTAGCATCGATATAATCATCTAGAGCTAACATAACTATCCAGATAGCTAGAGGCACCATATCTAAAATATGACAACTATTCTAGAATTATCTTCCTACCTACTTTTAGCATATTCTATATCAAAAATTGTATTAACAATAGAATAAGCTAAGTACTTCTATTATTTATCATTTCTATATCTAGCCTAATTTCACTTTCCATATTTAGACTCTCTTAGTTTAATAAATTTAGTGTATACTTATATATGAGTTTAACATTTAATTGGAATGCTATAAATCTAACTATCACCCTTGTTCCATTTCATTTCTTTATTATTAACCCTAAGCTTAAAGTTAAAACACACAATACAATTTCATTTTAGGGTTAAACATCGGTAAATTCAAGAAACTCACAAGTGTTAAATCTAGTGATACAATTAGACAATAACTCATATACTATCAATATAAATTATAATCCTTTAACTAAGACACCTCACTTGAAAATCCCAAAATATTCTATGACTAGTACTTCTTCCTCTCATTCACAAGACATAACCAATGATCCAACCATGTCAAAATAGTCAAATATAACTGGTCAGCCCACATTTACTAAATCCAAATTGAATACACCTTATCAATAATAATTTAAATACACTTTCACTACACCCTCAAAGGATTTACTTCAACACTATGCACCTTTATCTGATAAAATTCTAATGGGATATGATGAATGAGATCCTATAATCAAAATTTCAAATCTCCTATCCCAAATCCCTTTCTTAGAACTCATGATAACTTCTCCTCATCATTGTAATCATGTAATGGAAATTTTATTTGAAATGAACATTGCTTATCCACCACTTGTGGTGCAAGAAGCTACTTTATCGAGGTTTGAAGATATCATTATTTAGTAGAGTGACGAAATTTCTATCCACATTGACAAAATGGTAAAAACTTCTCTTTCACTCAAATTCCCTATCACTTCAATGATTTTGGATGAAATTTTTTTTTGTGTGGATGATATTTAATTTTTCATTAGCATCCAATTAATAAATATCTAATTTAAATATGCATTTATTAGTGAAGTTTAATACACTTGTATACCTTCCCTTTATTTATTTAAAAAACTTAAATATTGTGAATGTAATCTAAAATATACTCAAAATACATGTTAAGGATATGATAGAAGAAAAATTCCTCCTTTAGGGTGTCTTTGGCTTCCTATCATAGTTCTCCCTATCATGGTGCATATCAAAGTCATGATATTTAATTTCCCACTTATAAAATTTTACTTGATTGATCTTGGATACATTGCATGATAGCCATAGCCTCTTAAGTATGCCAATGTGTTAAGTTTCCATATACTTTTTCTATATACAAGATTCAAGGAGATACCAATCCTTATAATTTTAAAAAATTCCAAGAATGAGGTGTTTTTAAAATACCTATCTTCAAACCTTTACATAGTATACCATCATAAATCACAATTCTCTAATTACCCTATCAACTCTACTATAAGTTATAATGGTCACATTGAATTAATAGGCAACATATCACCTAATTTATTAGACTTAAATGACGATCAACTTGATGAGATCAATTTGAAAATCAAAAATTTTGATCTCTCTCAATTACCTCTTTATTTGTGACCTAGGTCTCATAAAAAAACATTAGATGAAATTATAGTCACCCTAACAAAAATTTAACACTTCATTCATCATGCATTTTCAATTGATAAAATCATCAATGCATGAACTATTGATCTTCACACTACTGATTACAATGATGGATATTCTTTAGATGATCCCTTTTTAGCTAGATTTTTTCAAGCTAAAAAAGTAGAGATACTTAGATATCATTCTTCCTTACAACATTCTCTTAGTTATATTCATGTAGTTCCTTCTCTAGTACCTAATATTATTTCTTCTTATGATGTTCAAAAGTATGAGATGGAGCGCACACACACACACTACTTCTCCTATAGTCACTGTTGAGCCAATTTAGAGTATGATTCTTGACCATGCTATGATAGGACCTTATTGGTTCACTAGATATTCAGATCCTTATAGCTTAATTATTATAAAAATGTTGGCTACATTATGTTGACTTACTTTGAGATCATCTCTTGAAGCATCCCAACCCAGTCTTGATCTTATCCCAAGTTATCCTCCGATTAGTGATGGCATACTACCTTTACCTAAGATTGATCCTCTACCGAAATAATAAATAGATGATATATATTGTGAGTTATATATTTTTTCTAGTCATTGGTCTAAGGATTATTGTTCCCACTAGCAATGATAAACCTCATGTTCTACTTCTACTAAAAATAGATGAACTTCAAAGTATACTCCTACATATACTTGTTACTTTCAAGACACACATAGGCACTATTATATTCATTATCAACATCTACAGTAGTACATTGATATGCATCATCCAAAGAAGACATAATCTACAAACAAGAGCTTACCTCCTTCTAAGTTACTTCTAGAATACATCCCTAAATATGGAAAAGTTCACTATCTTTGGAATCAATGTACTACACATCATATAGATAGATTTAAAGTGCTATAATATCATTTTAATGATTTTACATAGCCTATGCCTTCACCAGTTCATCTGCATACTCCAATACATTTATGGATCAAGGCTCAACCTTATCCATAATGCATATTCACCCAAAGATTTGAGGATGTTCATCACAACTCAACATTAGTTACTTGCATTGAGTATCCCTTGTAGGAAATAACCTAGGAGAATCATTCTTCTTCTAGCATACCCATTTTCTTAGTAGAGATAGTGCATCAAGAATTCTTTTCACCACTCTCTATAGGATTGATGAGACTTTGATTAAAGTCAGAGTATAGTTACATAAGGATGTATCAAATGTCATGAATGATGTTTGTCATAAGATTTATTAGTACTTATAAACACATCATGGTGTTTCATCATATTATTTATTACAATTTTATATGATTTGGATTTGATTTATGCACATATATTGATCTTATGTTTCACTTATCATTTGGAAATGTTTCATGGATTAATTTCATTTTCATATATGTTTTATATATTTATTTAGGATGATTTATTTTATATTTTTTACATCATTTATTAGAGTTAGTAGTTATTATTGTGATATGGTTTCCAACTTGTTGATGTACTTTTTATGCACACCACAGTCAATGAGGTAGCCTCTAATGTTTTAGGATCTCAATATAGGTAAAATCCACTCTAGGACACATGTTTTAGGTATGTAGTTGGAATAGCTTGTTGATGGAGTAGCTGATAGGGTATTCAAGTTGTTAACAAGGATTTTGGATGGAGGTGTGGTTCTTAAAGGGTAGTTAATTCCTACATGAGTTGGATGGGTAGATGTTTACTAATATAAATTGGATAGATCTAAAAAAAATTGAAAAAGAGGGAAGGGTAAGGTAAAAAATAATAATATGTGGTTTTCAAGAATCACCTCTCTAGCTAGTTTCTAAATGGACAAGTGCTTTCAAAACTTATGCCCATTATAATTAGATATTTCACACACACAATCAGACATAATTTAGAAGTCTAAGGGGATACTAATATAGGAAACTAACAAGCCTTAGTCCTAGATTTCCCATTTTAGGGTAGCTTTTGCACACCCTTAATTAGAATATTATGGCTTAGGCTAATGAGGTATCTTAGGCAACTTTTCCACACACACAAAAAACTATATCAAAAAAAATCACTCATACACATTTAGATCATGAATCAATCAACTTAATTGCCAATAATCAATGTAATTTTCTAATCATTTAATAGCTTTTGCACATTTAAGACTAGAGTATTAATCATGACAAGAAATAATTCATTATAACTATTGCACACTAAGAAATATTGAATCATACAACCAAAAAGATAAACCTAATCACATAGGAATTGGAGAGATAATACATAAACACATTTTATAACAATCAAATTTCTTATGCTTTTGTCTATTGAAAATTTTCCCACCCCAAACCAACTAGTGGATTACAATTATCTATATAGGCTTGGGGAAGTGGTTTCCTCATCCTCTAAGTCCATGTAAAGTCATTACATGTGATAGTTAGAACTTGAGTTTTAACTGTGGTCGAAACCATATAAGAGTCTTCTCATAGTCATCAATTTAAGTTAGCCTTTGTAAAAGCTATGCAATATGTGCATGTGTAAAAAGAAGGGCATTTTTTAACAATTAAATCTTGAACTGCTTGATTACATTTATAAACCAATAATTTATTTTATAAGTTGTGGGAATAACCTATAAAATACTTTAAGTTAGCCATTTGTAATGAAACTTAGACATGCATTAAATATAAGTTCCCCTTTACCAATGCCTTAAAACCAAAATCATTACTTAATTAAGACTAACTTTTTGTTATTGTGCAGTACATGTTACCCCTACCTTTATAGAATAGAAAATTCCTTTGAAAGGATTTGAATGGTATTTATATTAAAAGAATATGATATGTAAACTTAATCTTTGAGATTCTTGAGTAACTAAAGTATTCTCTTATTCTACTACTAGATGTTCCTTTTTATATTCACTAACTAGATTAAGTATAAGATTCATGTGTTCTTCACCGGTTCATAATCCAACATTTCATGTCTATGTAGAAATGCCCATGCCAAGTTATCCATTTAATTAAAACCTGATTGTTGTTGCCTATGGACATATGTCCCTACTTCATGCTTTCTTGAAATGAGATCAAAGTCAATTGTTACCCACAAGATCATGACAAGTGTCAATTTTTTACTAGCTCTGGGACCTTTGAAAAGTCTCATTGATTTTACACCATTAGATCTATTTATATGAATCAAAAAGATGCATTGATATTTGGATTATTTAAATCCAAACATATATCTACCATGTATTAAAATTGATGTCTACATGCCCATCATTTGACATCTACATGACTATCATTGATGTCCACATGGCCATCAAAATTTAAACCTTAAAGGATAATTTTTAAACTTAATTTTGATGTCTGCATGAGCATTAATGATGTTTATGTGACTGTTAATGACATCCATATGACCATCACACTTTGAACACTAAATGGTTAATTGATAAGCTTAATTTTAATATCTGCCTGTACATCCTATTCTAAAAACTAATATTTTAAGGCTTAGATCTTGAAATAGAAATCTCATCAAGACATGAATTTTATAGAGTAAGATCTTAGCATCGATAACATTGATTCCATGTGATCCTTCGACCCCACAAGGATTTTTGAGCATACTTATAAGATGCATAATTAAGATGACCATCCATTTTTGCATGATGTTTTAGTGATGGTCTAGCTCTTCATAGCTTAAGTCATGTTTTGATCCTTCAAATCTCTGAAACTCTAATCATCTATTCAAATCCAAGTAAAATCTTGGTATGTGATCCAAAATTGGCATTGCTGATTTTATATCATTAGATCTATGGTGTGTGAGTTAACATGTACCATAGTACTAAGTGCTTGAATTTTGACTTTATGCATTAGCTTGACACCTGCTACCTTTAGGTTGGTCCATTTATATGGGCACAAAATAAAATAAAATAAATAAGATTTTTTGATACTATGAAAAATAAAGTCTATCCCCATGTGAACAATAAATTAGGCTAGGGGATTTGAGAAACATGGGAATTTGTATGAAGCTTTTAGACTAAAGTTTTAAAATAAATCTTCAGACTAAGTTCAAAATATAATAAAGTACTCCTTAGTAAATTGTGACCCCACATTCATTTGAATATTATTTAAAAAAGACCTAGGCTAACATACTTAGACTAAGGATTTTTAACATGATTTAAACATAGATCGTATAAGATGATTAAAGACCAAGGGTTACTCAAAATAAAGAGTCAATTTAATCATTAAAGTATGAATCCCCTAAGTAGTTTTCTCATAAATGAGACCCATTTCACCTATAACATGGAAACATAAGAATAAAATATTAGCAACATTAGATGAAGTCAAATAAATATTATGTGTTAATAGACTAGATCATCACAAGATATTTAATACTAGTTCTTGATCAAATTGAATGTTTAATTTATAGCACAAATTTTAAAAATTTGAATAAGGGTCCCTATTTTTAGAAATGGGGGTGTGCTAGGTATAACAAATGGTGGCTCATAGGGGGAATACTCTTGAGTATTCAAGAACCCAGAACTTTAGTTAGAAATCCTTAAATTAATAATGAAGTGTGCCATAGAAAAATACTTAAATTAGAAACATGAAAGAGACTCTTAAGTGGATTCACACAAAATACTTGCCTTCCAATTTTTTGGATATGTGTGTTGCAATCATGTAATTTAATTAACCCTTGTTTTGATGAGTTTTTCAAAGGATTGATGAAGTTATAGGTTTCATTCCATTATCTTTTAAAGTGTATTAAATAAAGGGAAGCTTAGGCATTGCTCTACTTATAGATAGGCATCCATATCCCTAATAGAGATATCTTAGTCTCTTTTTCTTCTCTTTTTATTATTTTATTTTAACCATGATGTGTGGTATATTGACCTTATTCATCATGTGAGCCTTTTGATTTTCTTTGGATAGTCTTTTGATATTTTGAACCCATTGGTTATTTTTTTCTTTTGTTTTTATTTTGTTCTTGAATGAGAAGAGAAGAGTTGGAACCCCAGTAAGTTGGTATAATTATAAAACAAATCATTACTAGAACATCCTTACCAACCATATCTATACTCAAAATTTTCATTTACAACCAGGTATTTAATGTGATAACTGCATTTGATCCCAACAAAAAGAAAACTTTCTAAATTTTCATGAAGTACTCTGAGAGAAACTTCCACATACCTAATGAAAATATTCAATTGTGATACCATCCAAAATAGTCCATGATTACCTACCTTCATCCTGAGGACTCAAAACACAAAAATATACCCAATTTGTGAAATGGTCCCAAGTTGTGAATATCTTTTCAATTTTCCCATTTTTATAAAAGTCTATTTAATCATAAGATATGGGCTTAGTTGGTTTGAATTTTAGCTCGATTACACTAGAACAAAAATAATTCAAATTGCCACAGAAAGAAAAAATCCAAATAATCTAGAAAGCATGAAACTAATCTAAAAAATTTAAAACTAATGAAAGTAAGAAAGATTAATTTAAAAAGCAAGAAACTAATCTAATGAAAGCAAATGATAGACAACAAGAAACCTAACCTACTCCTACTTGAAATAAAACCCAAACAAGATGGGGGGTGGATTTGGAAACTCTATTTGGTATGCTTCTCACTCTTTTGTAGTAACAAAGTTTTCCCCATTAAAGTTTTGAGATAGGTAGGGACATCCTTGTACTCATTAAATATAATTTTTAACATTTCCCTCAAATTATAAAACAAAAAGGTAAGGTTACTCATTGGGATATCCCAGGCACAATAAACAAATAACTCTTCCCTATGATACATACATTATAAAAAACTTGTCATTATTACTTATGTATTCAAGATAAAATACCTGAGACATATAACCAGAAAAATTATTACTTGACTGAGAGGAAAAATTAGACCAATATCACCAAAATGTCAAGGGTTCTAAAATTTAAAATACATAACCTGAGTTACAATAGTTGTGTTTATCTGAGATAAAGGCCTTAAACACACCCAATATTCCTTAGATATATCTAAGGTTTAAAATGGGTCAATATATTAAGATTTGACAAGTTATGTAACTTCATCATTTATACTAACATTATTAGGAGAACCTAATTCAAACAAATAATCCTTGAAAGTGTTTCCTGAGATAGATATTAAATCTAATCTATAGTCTTGAAAGTCGTCATCCTCTGTGAACTCATTATGGGAAAGGTCCATAAATATATAATAATAATCTTAAGTATAATCATGAACAACTTTTTCCTCCAAAACTTCATCTAAACTCTCATTTTGAGTGTGGCCTTCGATATTTAAATGACTCAACTCTTGACTTTCCAAATTATGAATAGTTTTTCTATTTACCTAGGGCTCACTATTTTTGATTTTAAGAGAAATAAATTCATCAATTATTAATTCCAGAGGGATCATCCCATCTAATACATGTTGTTGATCCTTTTGCTGTTATTCTTTTTAATTGAAACTTTAAATATTGCCACCTGATTAATCTACTTCTTTTGAATAGTTATGCTATGGAAGATATGTAACTTCATGGCATCACATGTTTACTAATTTTTTTTTGTTTCAATTCCAAATGATGTTGATGTCCACAAACACTGGGGTTCCTAGTCAGTCACATAATCAACCACAGTGGCCTACACATTAGAATTTATCACTAAATTGAATTCAACATCCATTAAATCAAGGCATGGGCATCCTTGTGAATTAATTACATTAAAAGGGAGATCAAAAATTGAATCATAATTCTTGGGGGTAGCCAACACACATTTTTTATTTTCTTCATGATAAAAATAAGTACCTACCTTAGGCATAACATAATCTGAAACCTTAGTATTGAAGCTTGCATGATTAGAGGAGAACAAGTCAGTAATATAATCATCAAATGAGTTTTCTGATGGAGATTTCAATGAAAATCAATAGTAACAAGAGTCATCAAAAATATCTTCATAGATAATATCCTCCTTTGCAAGGTAAATTAATTTATCCTCTGCCTGGGCATATTATATCTCATAGAGTTGTTGAAAAGGTTGACAATGTTCCTATAGATTGACACATTCCTCATTATCATCATTTCCTTATTCAATTATCTCATCAAATATAGGGATGGAATCAACACGATCCAATTCTCCTAGTTTGATGGATTCCTCTTATTGTTATTTATATCTCAATTTCTCCTGTAACATTATAATTTCTTCTTTGATGGCTGTAATATGCTCTTCTGCCTCTCTTATGATCCAATCATCCTCTCCATCTGGAATCTCTTCTTATTCTTTGACCACATAAAAAGTTTGGGGATAAAAATATTCAAGTTTATTATGTTCACAATTATGATTACTTTATGAAACAATGATGGGCTCTAGAGTATTCTTATTGTGCACAGTGCCTGCATTAAAAGGAAACCCTTCCACTATGCTCCTGTTTGGGGCACAATAACCAGCTTTGTCTCTAGAAAACATCCATACAAACTCATATCCAACATACCTATTGTATATAACCTCATGTAATATATTAAATTATTTTTTAAGTATGAGAATCAATATTTGAACCAAATCAAAATAAAAAAGTTTCTCAAAATCACTCCAACTAATGACAAAACTAGGTGCCAATTCTACAAACCAATCATGCATTTCATCTCCCAGTGTGAAAGAGAATAAATTAAAAATTACATCTTCAAATTTTATATCCATAACATGAATAACATATGTGTAAGTAGCAAGATGTTCTTTGGTAGCTCTTGGGTAATTATTATGGAACCTAGGAAGGTATGGGAATGGGTTATTGGGGAGATCATGTTGAATACCTAGGACATCTATGGGTGATTTGTCAAGCTAATCCATTCTCAATTTTTTAGTTTTATAAGTTTTGTTATTTTTTGGTTTCCATAAGGGGGCATCTCTTGTGTTAACTATAATCAGAGGTTCAGGCCCTCCTAACACCAGTGAAACTATTAATGTGTTTTTTATGCACACCATAGTAAATGAGGTATACTTTAACATTTTAGGATCTCAATAGAGGTAAAATCCACTCTGGGGAATGAGTTATAAGTATGTGGTTTGAATAACCTATTGATGGAATAACTAGTAGGGCATGTAGGTTGTTAACAATATTTTTGGATGGAGGTATGGTTCTTAAAGGGTAGTGAATTGCTACATGGGTTAGATGGGTGGATGGTTACTAATATAAAGTGGATAGATATTAAAAAAATCAAAAAGGAGGGAAGGGTAAGGAAAAAAAATACTATGGTTTTCAATAATCACCTCTCTGACTAGTTTCTAAATAGACAAGTGATTTTAAAACCTATGCTTGTTGTAAGTAGCTATTACACACACATATTCAGACACAATTTAAAATCTTATGGGGATATTGATATAGAAAAATCACAAGCCTCAGTCAAATGTTTCCCCTTTTAGGGTAGCTACTACACACCCTTAATTAAGAGATTATGGTTTAGGTTAATGAGGTATCTTAGCCAACTTTTGCACACACATAAAAAACTATATAAAAAAATCACTCATACACATTCATAACATTAATCAATCAACTTAATTACCAATAATCAAAATAATTTGCTAATAATTTAATAGCTTTTACACATCTAAGACTAGCATATCAATCATGACAAGAAAGAATTCATTGCAGTTATTATACACTAATAATTATTGAACCATACAACCAAAAAGATAAGGCTAATCACATAGGAATTGGAGAGAGAATACACAAACACATTTGTTGATAATCAAAATTGCTTCTGCTCCTGTGTATTGAAAATTTTCCCACCCCACTCCAACTAGTGGATTATAATTATTTAATAGGCTTGGTGAAGGGGTTGTTAAGCATGAAATATACTGAGAGGGGGGGTTGAATCATTATATTGTATATCTTTTACCTAATCTGATTTCTTTTCTTTAACCACTTAATCACACATTTAAGATATGAAATAAAACTAAAACAATAACATGCACCACATAAGAGAGAGAGAGAGAGAGAGAGAGAGAGAGAGAGAGAGAGAGAGAGAGAGAGAGAGAGAGAGAGAGAGAGAGAGAGAGAGAGAGAGAGAGAGAGAGAGAGAGAGAGAGAGAGAGAGAGAGAGAAACTATATTTTTACATGAAAACCCAAAGTGGTAAAAACCACATAAAATAATCTCAAGTATATGAATGAGCATTAACTTAAATTATAAAGTTCACAAGCACAAACTTGTAGGAGCACCAACCCTTTTGTCTAACACCAACATAATAACTATTTGTGAGCACCAACCCACAAGAGCACCAACCCCTTGTAAAGATATGTGAGCACCAACCCATAGGATCAGTAACCCCTCTTGTGTATAAAACATAATTATCTCTCAATGTTGATTACTCAACAAATGATAGAACTCTACAGTATCTCCTATTTTTATCTCCTCTAAAACAAATACAAACCATGCACTCTCTTGCATTTTATAAATGGTTTCTCAAACCTTTATTTCTAGCTTTCCAAATGACCTTTGGCATTTACCCTTTGTGACCCTTCAATCCTCATGAGAAATGGCACCAAACTTGTATGACCCTTTATTTACTTTCATTTGAAAAGTCACATGGTGACCCTTCATAAACAAATGCATCCTTTTCTCTTTTGTCTTTATCTTGGTGACTTTTCATATTCTTCAAAGCATCCCTTCATAGAAAAATGCACCATACCCTATTTTATCTTCACATGGTGACTCTTAGAATTCTTCAAGATGAATTTTCATAAGAAAATGTGTCCCATTCATCTTTTATCTTTACCCTATGACTCTTTGAATTCTCCATGGGCCCTTTTTTGACTTATATTCAACCAAAAATATATTCTTTAATATGAAATAAATATTAACACACATTAGCCAAGATATGTATATTAAAAACACCATTAAATGCAATGGGGCATTTATCACCAATACTAGACCTTTGACATCAATGAAAATATTTCCAAAAATCTCCCCCTTTGTCATTGATGACAACCTCAAACTAAAATTGCCACATCTTAAAATTTACACTGCACATGTCAACCTGCACATATTGCCATCTAAAAAACATGCAGTAACTCCCCCTTACTATAGCAACTTATACCTATTCCATGTACCTATTTATATTCTTCTCCCCCTTTGACATCAATGGCAAAGAGCCTATTATAGAGCTAACACTTATCTTCCCCTCAACTGATGCTAATCCTCAATGGTAGAAAGTAAAATAAATTACTCCCAACTTCTCCCATAGATACTCAAATTTCTATTTTGGTAGTGCCTTTATAAAAATATCTACAATTTGCTCTATAGTATTAATATATTCCATCTTAACCTATTGATATACAACCTACTCTATCAAGAAGTTATATCTAATGGGAATATGTTTTGTTCTTGAATGCATCACTAGATTCTTTGAAATATTAATAACACTTGTGTTGTCACAAAAAATAGACATAGGTTCATCATATTTTACCTTGATATCTTCCAAAGTTTACTTCATCTAAAGAACTTGATTATAACACAATATCACTACAATATATTCTACTTCAGCTATAGAAAGTGATATTGAAATCTGCTTTTTGCTTAGACATGATACTAAGTTATCACTAGGAAAGAAAGCTCCTCCACTTATAATCTTTTTTTTATCTAAGAAACTTACCCACTCTAAATTTGTATAAGTAACCAAAGTGAAATATTTGCCTATGGAATACCACAATCCATAATCCAATGTCCCCTTGATATATCTAAATATTCTCTTCACCAACTGAACATGACTGTCTCTTAGAGCTGACAAAAATCTTACAACTATACCTACTATATGCATGATGTCTGGCCTCGATGCTATCAAATATAAAATACAACCAATCATAGATCTATACAAATATTGATCTATAATATTTGAATCTTCATCCTTGCTCACCTTATTTCCTATACTCATTGGTGTGTCAACTGGTGCACAATCCTCAAAGCTAATTTTTTTCAACATTTCCTTGGCATATTTACTTTGAGATATGAAAATTCCTTTATCTGATTGAAATATTTGCAACCCTAAGAAAAATGACAATTCTCCAGGCATAAAAATATCAAATTCTTTTTGGATATTATCAAAAAAAAAAAATATATATCATATTTTCAATGTTTCCTCCAAAAATGATGTCGTCAACATATACCACAACAATGAATTGATGTTCACCTTCTATTTTGATGTAGAGATTACTATTAGCAAATCCTCTCTTGAAACCTTGATCTTGTAGGTACTTATCAAGTCTTGCATACCAATCTTTAGGAGCTTGTTTCAATCCATATAGTGCTTTCTTCAATTTGCATACATGGCTACTAATATTTGAGAGAATAAATCCCTCAGGCTACTCAATGTAGACCTCTTCTTTTAGATTCCCATTTAGGAAGGCAAATTTGACATCCATCTATAAAACTTTGAAATTTTTAAACACTACATATGTAAGAAATATTCTAATAGCCTCTATCCTTGCCACTAGTGCAAAAGTTTCTTCAAAATATATTCCTTCAATTTGAGCATATCCTTTACATACTAATCTTGTTTTATTTCTGGTCACTTCTCCATTTTCATTCAACTTATTTATATAAACCCATTTTTTTATTATCACATTATGATATTTTGGTCTAGGCACTAATTCCCAAGTATCATTCTTTTCTATCTGATTTAATTTTTCATCCATTGCCTTAACCTAATACTTATCATGTCTAGCTTTTAAAAAATTTATAGGCTAAATTTTGGATAACAAAAAGAAATTAACTTGCTCAGATTCACTTACCATCATTCTTATAGTGAGAATTCCTTCATTTCTATCCCTGATGATGTCACTTTCATTATGATTTATCTAGACATATTTGGATGGGGTTTTGGTGTCTTTTTTCTCCTTTTCATCTTCATCTAATTCTACAAAGTCTTCCTTTTCAATGATTTTAAGAATGTCTACTGGATCACTAATTCTTTGTGTTCCATCTTCTTCTATCCTAACACTTGAACTTTCAAATATTTTCTTGGTTTTTTTGCTATAACATTTATAAGCTTTACTTTTATAAGAATAACCAAGAAATATACCTTCATTTGCTCTAGATTCAAACTTACCAAGTTTTTTATTGGTCCTTTTTATGAAGCATCTACTACCAAAAACTCTAAAATAATCAATTGTTACTAGTTTGTTTTTCCATAGATCATAAGGAGTCTTGTCACTATTGAATCTCAATAATTATCTATTCTAAATATGCACTACTATATCAATTACCTCTCTCCAATATTTATCTAGTATCTTGGATTCATTTAACATTGTCCTCACCATCTCTTGAACTATTATATTTCTTCATTTAATTACTCCATTTTGTTATGGAGTTCTAGCTACTAGATAATGTCTCTTTTTTCCATGGTCTTTGTAGACACCAGTATTGTGTCAACCCCCCTTGGCCCCCTTCTAAACGTTAACACTCCTAATCCACACTTACACACCTTATTAATTTAAAAAACTACTTATTTTAAATTAATTACCTCACCTTGGACACCTCACCCTAAGACCATTTCTTAGCCTATGAGTCAGCCTGAGATTAGGTCTTCTAAACCCTAACTATCCATGACCTATTCTCACCCCATCTTAACTCCCTAACCAACTCCCATGCCTCATAAGCCCTTGTTTTGACCGTTCTCCAATGGAAAAGGCACTTGGCAGGTGGAGAAATGGGCAAAGAGCTAAAGCTAGCCCTTTTACCTATTCTCTATCCGTTGATGTTAGTCAACCCATGACCGACGTCAGCAGTCCTACGGCAATGCCGGTGAGATCGCCGATGTTAGTTACATAAGCCAAGCTCTAACATTGAGCTAAGGCCACCTTTTTGTAGATTTGCACACAAACTTAGAGATTTCAAGCACCAGAACTCGACTATCATTCTCCTAGTTACTGAAGCTCTGCACAAATCATTCTAGAGACTAGATTAAAAGATTATACAAGGACATTAAGCTATTAAATTGAAGCAATCCATGTTTACTTCATTGGCTCACAACACTGGTCACATCAGCCACAATAGGAATCACTATTATGACACCTCTGGTTCTTCACCCTATAAAGCTAAGTACTCTAGTTTTCATTTCAGTGTTTTAGAATATATTGTCAATTAGTTTTCATTGATATTTCTAAATACTATCAAGAGGCTCAACTTCTTCTGTGGAGGGGTTGAAAGGCCTTCCCCTTGTTCTCACCCCCTTTTCACACCAATCCTCTACCTATACCCTTCCTTAGACCTCATTCACCTTCCCACAACCCTGCACCAACCTATAAACTTCCAGAAACCCCTCTGTCTATCTTGAAAATACCCTAAAATCCATGCAAGGCCGACAACCCCAACTGACATCGATAGACCAATCGATGTCAGCATCTACAACTCAAACTGACATCGGTAGACCAATCAATGTCGGCACCTTAGACCAACATTGGCAACCCAACTGACGTTGGCACCATTTACCTAACCAACCTTGGTAGACCCACTAATGTTGGTGACTATGTTCTGAACCAGCAAACTAGAAAGCCATCCAAACAGCCCATTTAGACCAGATAGAACCTTTAACCAGCTTTCTATAGCATTCTGAGATACATAGACTACAGGGAATAGGTACACACCATCTACTTTTCTATTTCTTTAGTCATTTATCATTTCTTCCTTTATAATACTTTTATCTTTAAATAGTGGACTGTCATCCCTTAAGGAGCTTCACGCTTCTAGGACCGAGCACATAGCTTGGCAGTCTATCATAGCCTCTTCTAACATATTTCTTGTTTAAGTTTCATTGTTACTGTAAGTGTTTCCTCCACAGCCAAAGAGGAGCTCCCACAAGGCTTGGATACGGTGTGCACTAAATCTAGGTAACATCAAACCCATAACCTCTTAACCTTAGTTTCTTTCTCATTTGAATGTAATTAGTGAAAATCTAGAGAAACATTTTGGCACGTCTAGTGGGACCCTTAGAGTTTTCCTTCGGTTCATTATTCTTCTTTTAAAAAATCAAATTTTCATGTAGATGCATTAGAAAAATATTCACTTCTTGCATCCCCTCTTCTATCTTTTTGTTTCAAAAGGAAATCATTAGCAAAGGTTAAAAAGAACATCTCTTTTTCTTCTTGTTACTTCTTGCATGCATCATAGAGTAGTGAAAAATTCATACTCTTTACCTCTTTTCCATTTGTTTGCATTTGAATAACATATTTTGATTTGGGTTAAAAACTACTGCATTTCATTCTTGCTTGGATGCACACTTAGCCCACTTATTAATTAAATCATTATGAATGAATCATAGTGCATGAATGTGACACAACCAAACCACAATCACTTCAAATCAAACACATAAACTTACTTGAGACAAGGCCCATCTAGGATTTCATCACCTAGCAGATACCTTACCCCACCCGGTGATCCTACTTGGATTTCACCACCAAGAGGAGGACCCACTCTATTCTCTGGTAGAGTATAAACTATAGGGAAGGTATATTCTGGCTAAGTGGCCCAGCTTGGCTGTAGGTTCATGAAGTGAGGGGAGCAAGCCCCAACACCAAGCTACGTACTAACCTTAACATAGATATCTTTAAGCACCATAACATAACCTGAAACTAGCCATAGACTTCCTCTCTAGGAACTATTCTACAAGCCTAACTCCCAATGCATTCTCTTAAGGCATAAGCCACCACAACTTTAAAACTCATTCCTAAGAATCTAACATTTTAGAGGTTGCTTGCCTAATCATCTATTCTGCTAAGTTTTATCCGAGTGTCTGAGCTAGTAAGGTCATACCATTCTGAAGTCCAAAACAACTCATAATATCTTCTTCTTCCAAAAACTATCAATCTTCTATGTTTCTAGAATTACATAGAAATTGACATCAATTTCTCCACCTACGTTAGCAACCAAACCTTCACCGACATCAGTTAACTGACCGACATCAGCAACATTTTCTAACCAATATCGGTTAAACAACTAACATCAGTCACTATCAATAAATAAATTAAAAAAAATCCAAACAACAAGCTTAAAACCCAAATTTCTTGATGTTTAACACAAATTCTGGTTTTCTAAAACTAAAACACATAGTTTTTAGAACCTGAACCCCTTTCACCTTGCATGGTCTTGACATGCAGTCAACCCAAATTCCTTGTTGACCACACGAGTCAATAGACACTCCTACCTTTGCCCTTCATGCCAAGTCATCTAATGGAGTATACTTCAGACACCAAGCATACTCCTATCCAACCTACCCCTAATCAACCTCCTATTGTTCCTGAAAGGGATCAAGATTTTGAGAGATTCCTTGACCACAATGTCAAGGCTCTCCAACATTATCTCACTAGAAGCCAAATGTGAGATCCTTCACATAACCCTATTAATGGGATGCCAACTTCTTTGGTTGAAGCAAAAATGATATCAATAGTATCCACTACCCAACATATGGTCACTCAGGCCATTGCCTCAACCAGTAACCCAACCATGGCCAATGTTTAAGATTTGGCCTCCCCTTTTATCCTTTCTTGCCCTACCTCTATTGGGGTTTCTATACCCCCTCAAATGCAAATAATTCAACCAAGTTTGACACCTTTCCAAAACTTAATTGTCTCTATCCCATCCACTCTTGCACCTATAAACACGAGAGTGACCACTTATCCTTTAGCTAGTGTCACTGCCATTCAACCACCCTTGGCGGCATCTAGTCAAGTTGTGCCCTCCAACTTCATGGCACAAGCCCCTTTGGCCTTGACATCAGCCCTTATGATGAACTATCAGTATGTTTCACCTACACAAATGCAACCAAGTAAGTCATATGCCCCTTCTAATGCCTTCCAGGTACCCTATAACTTAGGGGGTGCCCCTCATGCCAAGCCATCTACCTATCTAATTAAGATGTTGATGGATAAGATGTCTAACCTTGAGACATATGTTTTAGTTTCGAGGAGTGTTCTTTCATATGAACAAATCTACAACAAACCTATCCACCCTTCAGTTCTTATTCAACCATACCCTAGTCAGTGGGAACTCCTAAAATTTACTCGCTTTTAGAGTAAAGAGGATCCACAACAACATCTATGAGCATTTAGACATGCTTGCTACCTCATAGGGCACGATGATGCGTTATTGCTTCACACATTCCCTATGTCACTTTTTGGCACTGCCTTTAACTTGTATAGCTCCATTACCAGTCATTCTCTCTTCACCTTCTTTCAACTCACTCAGCTATTCCTCAATCATTTCTCAATCAATATTACCAAGAAGGTCTCCATCACAGACCTTTATTCCATTAGATAATTTGAGGATGAGTCAATAGCAGACTTCATCGCCCATTGGAGAGGTTTGATCAACTAACTCTCCTTCTCACTACCTCAACTTGAGATCATTGATCTATTTTCAAGAGCATGTGCCAAGCACATCTCGTCCACTCTATGGGTTCAAACTTTCTGCACATTTGATGAAGCTTTCACTATGGCCTGAAAGCTTGAACTCTGTGTAATCAAAGAAGATAGGGTCAAATTACGTAACAAAAATACCAACACAAAACCCAATGATCCTTCTTCTTCTTCCAAACCTTCTTCTTCCCACCCCAATTCTAAGGGATTGGTGAATGCTGTGATCCATAGGTCACCATCTTCTACCACAACCAACCAATCTGAGCCCTCCACTTCGCAAAACATCACTAGACAATTACAACAATGGTATGAATAGTGATGATACACTCCAATAGGAGAATCTTATGCTTTTGTATTGGATAAATTAGTGAATCAGGGAGTCCTCAACCTCCCTCAAATCCAACCACCTATCTAATTTGACCCCTCATGAGCCATCCCTGCATGGTATAGGGAAACTAACTTTTGTAACTATCATCGTGTCAAGGGTCATGATACAGATAATTGCAAAACCCTAAAAAACATTGTTCAAGACATGTTAGACAAAGGGGACCTTATTTTGGATAACCCTAATGTGCCAGCCAACCAAAACATGGATGTCTTTAGGCAACTATTTCCTAACTATCCCCCAAGTCAGAACAATGTTTAGACCATGGTCGATGACCCTCAGGAATGCAACATACGCACGATCAACATAGTCTTTCCTTTCATTCCTATCCAACCTCTCCCATAATTTGAAGAGGTTGGTCAACCCATTTCTCTACCAGGGGTAGAAGAGCCTATTTTACCCATACCACCCCCACGCAATGAAGAGCTCCCTTTGCCTCGCCCTCTTCCTCACATGGATGAACCTGTTTCACCTGTATCAACCCCACGACATCAAGCACCTCTTCTACCCATTCTTCTACCTCATGAGGATCCTATATTACCTATTCCTCTTGCCCCCACCTTCCCTCTTCTTCTACCATTGGAATAATTTACCATTCATACCCCATGCTTTCATGTAGAAGGGGCCATCATCCCTCAAGATGAACAACATCATGAGTAGGCAGTTTATTATATAATTTGAATGCTCATTGACTACAAAACTTGGTATACTCATACCAAAAAACTTTGCTTGGCATTAGTCTTTGCCACCTCCAAACTCCACCACTATCTCCTCAACCACAAGACTTACGTCATCACCCACACCGACCCTCTCAAACACATGCATTCCAAGCCATACCAAAACCAATGTATGGCTCATTAGCTCATGCTTCTCACTGAGTTCAATTTGGAATTCATTTAACAAAAGTCTATAAAGGGGCAAATGATCACTGACGAACTAGCAGATGCCCCTTTACTTGATAACCAACCCTCTAACTATAAATTTCCTGATAAGTCTATTGCCATGCTATCCACTGATGACATCCCCTATCAAATGATAATGTTCTTTGATGGATCTAAATGTCAACTCAATGGGGGTGTGGGGGTCATTCTCATCCCTCATGAGGGTGAGCCCATGCCTCTATCCTTCAAATGCGACTTTGAATGCACCAATAACATGGCTAAGTATGAAGCCTTAATTTTGGGGCTTTAAACTACCATTTTCTTGGGTATTAAGACAATCAATATCTTTGGTGACTCACAATTAGTCATTAATCAGATTAATGGTTCATATCTTTGTAAAAATAAAGTTTTGCAATGATATAAACACTGTGTTGACACATTGTTAGGGTCTTTCAATCGTTATCTCTTGTAAACTGTTCCTCACTCTACGAATAAGTTTGTCAACACAATGGCTTCTCTCACCTCACACATCCCATCTTCATCTGCTTCCTCAAGAATCTATGTCATGGTACACCATTTGGCATTACCCTCATATATCTCAATTGACATCAACTTTGTTGGCAATATCAACTCTAGTCCACATGATGTTTGGTATAAACAACTTGTTGACTACTTGACTTATTCCATCATTCCTCTTGACCTCTCTAGTAATGGATGGCAGGCTTTTATCAAGAGTATTGCTCGATACACCATGCTAGGGGGTCTTCTCTATAAATGAGGTTTTGACGGTCTCCTTCTCCGATGCCTAACTAGCACTGAGACATCTCATGCCATCAAACAAGTCCATGATGGGATTTGTGGAGGAAATTTTAGTGGTAAATCAATTGCAAAGTGCATCCTCCACCTAGGCTATTATTGGCCCACTCTTAACCAAGACTGCAATGACTATGTTCAGTATTGTATCAAATGCTAGCAACATGCTAACCTACTTCACATCCCTAGCCATGTTTTACAAGTTGTTAAGGATTTTTGACCCTTTTCACAATGGGGCTTAAATCTAATTGGTGAGATTAACCCTCATTCATCTCTCTGACATCAGTCTATTATCACAGCGACTAAATATTTCACTAAATGGGTAGAAGCTGTTCCCCTCATCTCCACTAAAGCTGACAAAATTATTGACTTCATTAACCACCACATCATCTGTCATTTTGGTGTACCTCACAAGATAATCACCGATAACGCCAAATATTTCAAAAAAAAAACCGCCCAAAAGCTTTGCGATGCTTTTGGCATCAAACTCAGCTTTTCCTTTACTTACTATCCATAAGCAAATGGATAGGTAGAAGCTTCTAAAAAAATCCTAACTAAAATCCTAATGAAGGTGGTCAATGACACTGGAAGGGATTGACACACTCACATTCCCTTCACTTTGTGGGCCTACCACACTAGCATCTGAACCCCTACGGGTGTTAGACCTTTCTCTCTAGTGTATGGAACTGAGGTCATCTTGCCTCTTGAAGTACAAATACCTTCTCTTCACATCTCCTTGCATGACATGCTCTCTAACAATGACTTTTCTCAAGATCAATTAACACAACTTGAGTTACTTGACGAACGTCATCTTGCCACTCTTAATCATCTTCATACCTACCAAGATCACATCAAGCATGCCTACGACAAAAATCTAAAAGAGAAAGATTTCAAAATTAGAGATCTCATCCTTAAATAAAACCAACATGTGACCAATATGGAAAGAAGTAAATGAGGCAAGTTTGCTCCTAATTGGCTCAGACCTTATATAATAACACACAAGTATGGATCAGGCACTTATCATCTATCTTCTCTCAAAGGCTGACTAGAACCTGAGCCCCTTAATGCCTTGCATCTACGACCATTTTAATATTAACCAAGTAATCATTAACTTGATGTTCAACTTGAGCTCAGCCCTTGAACAACCCCTATCATCCTCATTCCTATTCCTTTCAACCCTTTTTCCCTACAAAAATTAGTTAACCCTTTTTTAAGCACTAATGCTTTGTCCTAATAAAAGGGAAACCCCTAAACCTCTATAGTCTAGTCCATGACTAAAAGTTTAGTCAACAAAAAAACATAAAACTAAGATGCCTAACAAAATATTAAAAGGTCATAAACTATAAATTTAGACTACTCTCTCGAAGGACAACTGCATTATTTTTATAATTAATAGACTACTCCCTTAAAGGATAGCTATTGAAAGAAATCAAAACATACAAAGCAAAATATAGACCACTCCCTTAAAGGATGGCTATGCCCAAATTTTGCTACAAAAATAGCACCCTCTCAGAAGCTTCTCGCATCGATCAACTTCACATGACCACAAAACAAAAACATCCCCAAGTAGACTTCTTGCATTGATCAATCTACCAAAAAAAATTTGACTGACAAACTATTAAGTCATGGACTTGCCTATAGTCATTCTCAGGGTCACATATAAAAGGGGCAAAGTTATCCCTGCTAAAAAGGGTTACACTATCCTCACATATCACATAATCACACCTATTACCCCAAAATACCCAAGGGATTTTGCGCTCACTTAACGTCAAGTGATTAGGGTACTTCTCTAACAAAAACCAATGGTCAGTGATGTAATGCATGAATGGGGCTTTTGTTTGCAAAAACCCTATCTATGCTATCATTATGGTCCTTGTCAATGAAATATCAATGCACCTTTCACTTCTTACACACCTTTGTCACATGCCAATTTATCTTTTAGGATGTAGTGTCTTAAAATTATATGCTCGCATATTGTCATCTCATAATTTTCACTATAAAGTTATGAACCTAACATTCAACTCAATTTTATCAAAACATAGGTCTTCTCTAAAACTACCCAAAATCATGACCAAACAACCAGCCCTGACACTGTATAAGTCACCTTAGAATTCTCATGGGGCAAATTGGAGATCACATACATCTCCCTAACCATAACAAACAACACTCAAGATCACTTATATCTCAGCCTAAATTGATAAATGACCTCAGAGATCACAACTATCTCTTCAGACCATGACCACTTTCGAGACAACTTTGCCTTGGTTGTTTTGATTGCATATGCTACCTCATGAATAGTTAGCAAACTGTATGTGCCCCTCACACCTATTGTCAGATCACAACCAAGTTGATCCCCAATATCTATGACATTTTCATGTTTTCTAAGAGCACTTCTTAGTCTAGATACTTGGAAGATGATGCCCATTACATCTATAGCTTTGATCGATATAACCCAATTAGCTACCACTAATAATTTGGGGACCGATTACTTTGATTTTAGTCCTCCTTGACCATTAGAGCTACAGCTTTGATCATTTTAACCCAATCAGCTACCACTAATAAGTTGGGGACTAGTTACTTCAATTTTAGTCCTCCTTAACCATTCGAGCTACAACTTTGATCATTTTAACCCAATTAGCTACCACTAATAAGTTAGGGACTAGTTACTTCAATTTTAGTCCTCCTTGACCTTGCCTGTGACAATTTGACCTACCTATCAAGTGAAGTGGTATATGTACAATCTCAACTATTACAGCATTCACACTCTAACCTCACCCTACCCATCCACTGCCCATCAAATCGGCACTTGATTTTAGATTACCTTCTCTCAATTCCCACTTTGAGGGGCAATACCTCATCCCATACTTGAGGCAACCTACATCTATTTTTGTCTTGTAGTTTGTTAGAACAAACCATAACAGAAAAAGGGGAAAATGTAGACACCAATATTGTGTCAACCCCCCTTGGTCCCCTTCTAAATGTTAACACTCCTAACCCACACTTGCACATATTATTAATTTAAAAACTACTTATTTTAAATTAATTACCTCACCTTGGACACCTCACCTAGACACCTCACCCTAAGACCATTTCTTATCCTATGAGTCAGCCTGAGACTAGGTCCTCCAAACCCTAACTACCCATGACCTATTCTCACCCCATCTTAACTCCCTAACCAAATCTCATGCCTCATAAGCCCTTTTTTTTACTGTTCTCCAATGGAAAAGGCACATGGCAAGTGGAGAAAAGGGCAAAGAACTAAAAATAACCCTTTTACCTATTCTCTCTCCATCGACATCAGTCAACTCATAGTTGATGTTGGTAGTCCTACATCGACACTGGTGGGATCACCAACATTAGTTACATAATCCAAGCTCTAACATTGAGCTAAGGCCACCTTTTCCTAGATTCACACATAGACTCTGAGATTTCAAGCACCAAAACTCGACTATCATTCTCCTAGTTACCAAAGCTCTGCATAAATCATTTTAGAGACTAGATTGAAAGATTATATGAGGACCTTGAGATATTGAATTGAAGTAATCCATGTTTGCTTCATTGGCTCACAATACTGGTCACATTAGCCACAATGGGAATCACTATTTTGACAAATCTGGTTTTTCACCCTATAAAGCTAAGTACTCTAGTTTTCATTTCAATGTTTTAGAATATATTGTCAATTATTTTTCATTAATATTTCTAAATACTATCGATAGGCCCAACTTCTTTTATGGAAGGGCTGAAAGGTCTTCCCATTGTTCTCACCCCCTTTTCACACCAATTCTCTACTTATACCCTTTTGCAGACTTCATTCACCTTCTTGCAACCCTGCACCAACCTCTGAACTTCTAGAAACCCCTCTATTTATCCCAGAAATACTCTAAAAGTCATCCAAGGTTGACAACCCTAACTGACATTAGTAGACCAATCAATGTCAGTATCTACAACTCAAATTGACATCAGCAGACCAACCGACATCGACACCTTAGACTGACATCGGCAACCCAATCGACATCGACACCATTTACCCGACTAACCTCAAGAAACCCACCAACATTGGTGACTGTGTTCTAAACCAGCAAACTAGAAAGCCACCCAAATAGCCCATCTAAACTAGATAGAACCTTCAGCCAGCCTTCTGTAGCATTCTGAGATACACAGATTGTAGGGAATAGGTACACACCATTTACTTTTCTATTTCTTTAGTCATTTATCATTTCTTCCTTTACAATACTTTTATCTTTAAATAGTGGACTATCATCCCTTAAGGAGCTTCATGCTTCTGAGACCGAGCACATAGCTTGGTAGTCTACCATAGCCTCTTCTAACATCTTTCTTATTTAAGTTTCATTCTTACTGTAGGTGTTTCCTCCACATCCAAAGAGGAGCTCCCACAAGGCTTGGATATGGTGCACACTAAATCTGGGTAACATCAAACCCATAACCTCTTAACCTTAATTTCTTTCTCATTTGAATGTAATTAGTTAAAATCTAGAGAAACATTCTTCACAAAACTCAATAAACTAATTTGACATAAATTCTCCTCCTTGATCTGATCTTAGACCCTTAATATTCAAACCAGTTTCATTTTTAACTAATGCTTTGAAATATTTGAAAGCTTCCAATTTTTTCTTTAAAAACATTACCTAAGTCATACATGAAAAATCATCAATAAGAAACATGAAATATTTCACACGTTAAGTAATTTGAGTTCTCATAGGTCCACATAAATCAATACGAACAAGATCTAACATCTAAGTGATCAAGTACTCTTTTGTTTTGAACCATCTTCTAGCCGACTTCCCATACTGACAAGGTTCACAAAGCATGTTGGATGGATTTTTAATCTTTGGAATATTTTTAACTACTTGATTCTTGTTGATGTTGAAAATATTATCAAAATTTATGTGTCCTATTCTCTTGTGCCATAGCTGAATTTCTTCAATCTGACTCAAACAACATCTTTGACCTTTGATGTCTGATAACATATACATATTATTGCCTATTCTCTGAGCATTTGCAACCAACACATCTAAATATTTTTTCTTAGTTTCATAACCTTCTACATAAAACTTTAGTATGTGACTTTGATCACACATTTGACTTACACTCAAAAGATTATGCTTAAGACCTTCTGCATATAAAACATTTTTAATTTTAGTTATACCATTATCCAAACTTAGTGAACCTTTTTTGGAAATTATGGTAGTAGTATTATCTTTCAATTTCAATATGCCACTATTGATATTATTTAAGGTTATGAACTTGATTTTATCTCCTGTCATGTACCTTAAACATCTACTGTCAATAAACCATCACTTTTCTTCATTTTTTTCATGCAGAGCTATCTGTACCAACATAAATTTTTCAGTTATTTTTTCTGCCATGAACCTGTCTAAACTTTCTTCTTGATGAATGGAGCCTTGAAAATCTAGTCCTTAACTAATTCAAACATATTTATATAGTATCAGGTTATGTGTCTATAGTTGTTGCACTTTTAACATATTATGGCCTCTTCATTAAAGCCTGATAGAGAAGCAAAAGAGTTGTGGCTTTTGCTTGACTCTACATCATTTTTCTTCTCCTTATTTTTGAAATTGTTAGCCCTTTTTTGACATTCTATTTTCTTATAACCATATCTATTATAATAAAAATAGTAACCATAAAAATAGGACCTATCTGTGTATCTCTGACCTGATTGCCTTTTGTAGCTCTGTTCCTTCTAGGCTTTTTTGTTTGAGATGTCCTTTGTATTCTTAAGTTCTTCCCTTTTTATTTCCTCTTTTATAAGAGCTTCAACATATCTCTTTCCTTTTTCTATGTTAACCTTATTTGTGAAAGTAGTGGCCTCCTCTTTCTCTTTTTTAAATCTAATTCCTGTCTTATTTGACATTGATCTTTGAATTTCTAATATATTATTTAACATATTAGTGTTATTCTCAAATTTTGAATCATTGGCTACTTTATCATTGATTGATTTATTTATTTTCTCAAGATCTGCTTTTAAAGAAGCAATTTTAATAACATACCTTTCACATTCTTCACTTACTTTTTACAACTATGTCATTAGATCTCTCTCATTTTTCTTGGCTTCTTCAAAGTGTGCTTATATATATTCAATTGTTTCCTTTGACTCCTTTTCATTTTTCTCAATCTAGATCTTTAATTTTCAATTCTTCTTCTTAAGAGATTTAACTTTTCTAAGCCATAAATGAGTTCCCCTTCCAAATTCACTTTAGCTTCATCCTATTCTTCTTCTTAATCATCTGTACTTTTGCTTACGAAGGCATCTTCATGTATGACCATGAATAAAATATCTTCTTCTTATGAATCACTAAATCCACTATCTTCAACTGAGCTAGGATATTTAGAATACACACTCTTCTTCTCAAATCCCTTCTTGAATTTTTATTTTAAATTATTCTTGTATGTAGACTTTCCTTCTTCATTGTCTCCATTACCCTTATCTGAGCACTTAGCTAAAAAATGTCCAATCTTTCCATAATTAAAGCATTTAAAATATAGTTTTCTTTGATATTTACCTATGCCCTTTTTTAGCTTACGAATGAATAGATCTCTATTGTCATCTTCATCATCACTGGAACTGTCACTTGATTCTTGAATCTTAGTCTTCTCTTTCTTTGATGTCTTGAAAGTAACTTCTCTCTTTGAGGGTTTCTCTTATTTGGTCCACATCTCATATGCCATAAGAATACCATGTAGCTCATCCATCTTTATCTTGGCTAAATTCTTCATCTCTTCAATTGCCAAAAATTTTACATCATATCTCAATGGTGGAGATCTTAAAACTTTTTTATACCACAATTAATTCTTCTAACTTTTCTCTAAGACCTTGAATTTGATTAACTATTTGATCAACCCACAAAAGATAACTTGCTATATTTTTTCCTCTTTCATCTTCAAACTCTCAAACTATCTTCTAAAACTCTGAAGCTTAGCATGCTAAACTTTTCCATCACCTTTATAAATATTCTCAAGTTTTACCCAAGTTTCATGAGTAAATTTACATTGCATAACTTTAACAAATTTTGAATCACATAAACCAAATAAAATAGAATTTAAAGCTTTATCATTATTTTCACTTTCCTTATTTTATATCAGAGTAATTATAAGTGTGTATGGCTCTTCATATTCCTCCACCACTACTTACCAAATGTCAAATCTAAGGGCCATAAAATAAGTCTTCATCCTTATACTCCAAAACGCATAATTTTTCCCATAAAAAAATGTGCATTATCTACATAAAAACCTTCATGTGATCCAACCATTATGCTTTCTCAGTCTACCTTCAAGCTGCAAAACGTTTTCCAAAATAACTTGCTTTGATACCAATTTTTAAGCATGAAATATACTAAGAGGGGGGTGAATCAGTATATTATATATATTTTACTTAATTTGATTTCTTTTCTTTAACCACTTAATCACGCATTCAAGATATGCAATAAAACTAAAATAATAACATGCACCACATGAGAGAGAGAGAGAGAGAGAGAGAGAGAGAGAGAGAGAGAGAGAGAGAGAGAGAGATCATATTTTTACATGGAAATCCAAAGTGGAAAAAACCACAAAGAACAATCTCACATATATGAATGAGCACCAACTCAAATTACAATGTTCACAAGAACCAACTTGTAGAAGCACCAACACATCAAATATTTGTGAGTGACAGCCCATAGGAACACCAACCCCTCTTATGTATAAAACATAACTATCTATCAATGTTACTTACTCAACAAATGATAGAAATATACAATATATCTTGATTTTATCTCCTCTAAAACAAATACAATCCATGCACTCTTTTGCATTTTATAAATGGATTCTCAAGCCTTTATTTATAGCTTTCCAAATGACCTTTGGCATTCACCCTTTTTGACCCTTCATTCCTCATGAGAAATGGTGCCAAACTTGTATGACCCTTTGTATCCTTAAATTTGAAAAGTCAAATGGTGATCCTTCATAAGCAAATGCATCCTTTCCTCTTTTGTATTTATCTTGGTGACTTTTTGTATTCCTCAAAGTGTCCCTTCATGGAAAAATGTGCCATACCCTCTTCTGTCTTCACATGGTGACTCTTGGAATTTTTCAAGATGACTCTTCATGAGAAAATGCATCCTATTCCTCTTTTGTCTTTACCCCATGACTCTTTGACTTCTCCATGGGCCCTATTTTGACTTATATACAACCAAAAATATATTATTTAATATTAAATAAATATTTAACACACATTAGCCAAGATATGAATATTAAAAACACCATTAAATGCAATGGGGCCTTTAACACCAATACTAGACCTTTGAAATCAATGACAATATTTCCAATAGGGGTTTCCTCATCCTCCAAGTCTATGCAAATTCATTATATGTTATAGTCAATATTTGAGTTCTAATTGTGGTCAAACTTGTATAATAGTCTTTTCATAGTCATAAATTTAAGTTAACCTCTGTAAAAGCTACACAACATGTGCATGTGCATAAAGAAGGGTAATTTTTAATAATTAAAGCTTGAACTACATTTATATATCAATAATTTATTTTAAAAGTTTTGAGAATAACCTATCAAATAGTTTAAGTTAGTTATTTCTAATGGAACTTAGACATGTGTTAAGGACAAGTGCCCCTTTACCAATGCCTCATAACCAAAATCATTACTTAACTGGGACTAACTTCCCATTACTATGCATTACATATTGCCCCTAAATTTACAAAATATAAAATTCCTTCAAAAGGATTTGTAGGGTCTTTATCTTAAAATAATATGATGTGTCAACTTAATCTTTGAGATGCTTGAGAAACTAGAGTCTTCTCTTGTTCTACTGCTAGATCTTCTTTTATTAATTTTCTAAATATAATAAGTCTAAGACTTATGTGTTCTTCACTAGTTTATAATCTAACGTGTCATGTCCATATATCAATGTCCATGACAATCTATCCATTTAATTAAAACATGACTACTATTTATTTTGGACACATGTCCCTACTTCATGCTTTCTTGAAACAAGATTAAAGTCAATTGTTACCCACAAAATCATGAAAAGTGTCAATATTTTACTAGCTCTAAGACATTTAAAAAGTATCATTGATCTCGTACCATTATATCTATTTGTATTAATCAATGCGGTGAATTGATCTTGGATTATTAGGATCTAAATGGCTATTTATAATGGCTTAACATTAAGGTCTATATACCCATCGTTTGATGTCTACATGACTATCATCAATGTCTACCTGATCACCAATATTCAAACCCTAATGGATAATTATTGAGCTTAATTTTTATGTCTACATTAGCATCAATTATGTCTACATGACCATCAATGATGTATGTGCGACCATCACACTTTTAACACAAAATGATTAATTCCTAAGCTTAATTTTGACATCTATGTACACATCCCATTCTGTAAGTTAATATTTGAAGGCTTAGATCTTGACATATAAATAACATCAAGACTTGAATTTTTAAAAGTAAGATATTAGCACCAATAACATTGATTCCATGTGATCCTTTGGCCCTGTAAGGCTTTTTGAGCATATTTGTAAAATACACAAGTAAGTTGACCTATCCATTTTTTCATGACATCTTGGTGATGATTTGGCTCTTAAAAACTTGTGTAATTCATATTTTGATCCTTAAAATATCTAGAAATATTCTCATCTATTCAATTCCAAGCAAAAGGTTGGTATGTGGGCCAAAATTGGCAATGTTAATCTCACACTATTAGATTTGTGATGTGCGAGTTAAAATGCACCATAGATCTAAGTGCTTGACTTTTGAATTTATGTGTGAGATCAACACATTTTGCCTTCAGGTTGGTCTATTTATATGGGCATAAAATATAATAAAATAAATAATCTTTTTGGAGACTATAAAAAATAAAGTTTAGCCCCATGTGAACAACAAACTAGACTAGGGGCTTTAGGAGATATAGGACTTAGTATGAAGCTTTTGGACTAAAGTTTTGGGATTAATATTCATACTAAGTTTAAAATATAATAAAGTGATCCTTAGTAAATTTTTACCCCACTTTTATTTGAATCTTATTTAAAAAAAGACCTAGACTAACATACTTAGACTAAGGCTTTTTAACATGATTTAAACATAGATCTAATTAGATAATTAATGAACAAAGGTTACTCAAAATAAAGAGAGAATTTAATCATTAAAATATTAATACCCTATGTAGTGCTCTCATAAATGAGACCCATTAAATATGCAACATGAAAACCTAAGAATAAAATATTAACAACATTAGATGAAATCAAATAAAGATTATTTACTAATAGACTAGATCATCACAAGATATTTAATACTAGTTCCTGATCAAGTTGAATGTTCAATTTAAAGCACAATTTTTTTTAATTTGAACAAGGGTCCCTATTATCAAACATGGGGGTGTGTTGGGTAAAATACAATCCACACTTTATAATATCCTAGGTTTACCATATGATCAACTAACAATCATATTCCTCATTGTACCACTACATGAATGGATCTATATGATGTTTACCTTCTCATTATTCTTCCCTTCATCTAATCACACATATGGTTAGTTTTCAGGTTGCATACTTGTTTATGGGCAAGTCTAATTATTTATCAAGATGGTAAAATATGTAGGTATGTTGCATTTTATAGTCAAAACCTAAAGCATATATGTGTTTGTCACTTTTATCACTCATGTTTGGTTATTCTAAATCTTTATGGAGGAGGAATATAAAAATCCATAAAAAGTTAAAAACCAAATCATTTAAACAAAAAGCAATAATAAACATTTAAAATTCAAAATCACACCAAAAAATGTGATTCATATATTAACACATATATTTCTAGTCTAAGATCAAATTCTATAGTTAGCCTCATGATAGAGATGAGGTCTATTTTCATATGATATGATAGAAAACTAGGATATGAGGCCCAAAATTTCTCTATAGTGCTACCTATTTTCTCATTCAAGTACCCAATCTTCTTATTAGACCAATTTTTATATAATGGGTCTCGAGGAAGTGGGAAGGTAGGCCCATTTTACTTTTTTGTATATATACCATTCATGAGATGATATTAATACTCCATTTATTCACCTATAAATATTTTTGTGTACTAAAAACAAATATATTATGAATTTGACATCCAATAAATTATTAGCACTTATCTCTTTTCATAGTATATATCATGCCTACTAAGGATTATTAAAAAATCCCATGTCATTCTTTTTCCACTCACTATTTCATTACAACATGCCCAATATTACTCTTTTCTAAATATTGTTTGTTAGTTGATCATACCCCTTTGGTTCTCCTTTTGTGAATTACAATATAAGCCCTTGGATAGGACCATGCCTTAGTCATAAACATCTTCTTATCATTCATAACCATTTCCCATCATTATAATTCACCTCATTAGTTTACCCTTTGTGAGTTGAAATATAAGACCTTAGATGGGACTAGGCTTTCCTCACAAAGTATCCTCAACTTCCATACCATGTTTAGTCACAAAATAAGTATACTTTTTCTAAACAAGTGATTAATATATATCCTACATTTTCTACTTGTCATTACACTTTCTATTTTTAATTTGCATATCTTAGTTTGCATTTTATTTTTAGAAAATTCATTGTTTATATTTTACACACTTCCAAACATGATTTAATGTGTTTTACATTTAAAATTATTTTATGTTTTATTTTACATGCTTCCCAACATGATTTAATGTGTTTTACATTTCATTCCATTTTTATAATTTATTGACATTTTACACACTTCCAACATGATTTAACATGTTTTACATTTCATTTCATTTTCACTTTAGTTATTTTATGTTTTAAATACTTCTCAACATGATTTAGTATGTTTTACATTTTTAATTTTCACTTTCATTATTTTATGTTTTACACACTTACAAACATGATCTAATGTGTTCTACTACTTTATTTTTCATGAGATATAGTGTATTTTATTATTTACATTTTTACAATTTACATTTTTCTATCATTCTTTTTAACCATGCATTTATTTACAATTATTATAAAAGAATCAAAAGTACATCATACTTTTTCCTATAACATGTATTAAAAATTAAACACATGATAAAAATAAAATACATACATCCACGAGTCATGAACACACACACACACACACACACACACACACACACACACACACACACACACACACACACACACACACACACACACACACACACACACACACACACACACTCCAATGTTGATACAATATAACAAAATGATACCAGCATAATATAATCTCATCTCTATATAAATGGTCCACCTTACCTATCTAATGGACAAATTACACTATCCATCAATCCTTGAGGCTTCCCCCTTTGAATGGTGCACTATAATGAATTTTTCCATGCACATAGGCCCTTAAATTATCCCTGTGAACTGACCATCTAGACATGTACACATTCCAACTCTTTATATGTAGCCAAAAGAGTGGCCCTCTCCTCAACTAATGTTTTCCATGATCATAAATCCCCATATCCCCTCTTGGTGGTAACTCCACCTGTATTATATCTCCTCATCTTTGTAACTCTCACACTACCTCATCGACTGATCAAAACAAACTAGCATAATCATGAGCATAAAGTATAATAGGATCAATAATCTTTATAGTATCACATCATCTAGAATGTCATGATATGTTACATGCATTATAACTGACCATCTAAACTTCTATACAAAAGTATCTAAAAAACCAAAACCAAATATACATTAGATATCATATATATATATATATATATATATATATATATATATACACACACACACACACACACACACACACACCTAACCACAACATAATAATAATCAACTACATATCAAAACACAAATCACTCACCAAAAACTATCTCTCCATCAGATCACCTATCAGGTACATCCAGTGGGGCATGTCTCTATAGTGTCACAAAACAAGGATGGAGAACATGAGCATGTTATGGTCCACTATGATTTTATCAATATATATATCACCTATTAGTAGGTTATGGTATAGGATCTCCATACTCTGGTGCCTCAACCTATGGCTCTTCCTCCACCTATACCTATACATGCCTCCATCTATATGATCATCATATTAGTAACTACAAATCCTATTGTGGCATAATAATAACCACCTCTACATACTCCTCCATCATCACCTTTACCTCTTACTCAATTGCTCTTGCCTCTCCCTACTTCCACCATCATCATTTCCCCTAAGGTCTCACCTAATGAGGTTGTATCACAGACACATCCATAGGAACTCTTACATCTACATTACCTCAACTATCCTTCATATGTCATGCCTCTTTCATTTTATCTCTCTAAATATATAATATTATGAAAATCATAGACCTTTATCTAACTATTACATGGAAAATAGATACTTTATCTCATTTATTTCAAACCAAAGGTTGAGTTACCATTTTGTCATTTATACCTAACAAGTATCATGTTTTAGTGTTTCGGTTTTGAAGAATACATAGGAAAGATGATAGAAATAACATTTTGGAGAAGTTCTAATTTTGACCTTAGTTTATCAAAGCTACAAACTCAGATAGTCCAAGATCTACAGACTCTTCTAGTCTAAAATCTATGGAGTCTACCAGTCCAAGATTCATGGACTCTATAGATCCAAAATCTGAGAAGCAAAAGAGTTTGTAGATGATCCAAATAGTAAGATTACTCTAGATAGAATCACATCAACAAAATACTTGCCTCTTATTTTGAAGGATTCAATCTTGATATATTTTATATATATTTGGACCTTTAAACTATTATAGCGATAGTATAACTATCTTATCAAGATAAATAGATTTTTAGGATTTTGATCAATCCAAATCTCCTATTTTGAGGATGAATGGATTGACTAAGAAGTCCTATTTTATTACATACTATTTTTATTCTAATTGTATTAGCATAAATATGTAATTATTTTGTCTAAAAAGGAGATGAATAACTATTACACTCAAAATTTTGGATATACTATAAATGTTTCAGCTTTCTATTAATTAATGTAATATCATTCCAACTTTTAGTACTGAGTAAAATTCATTCCTGACTCTAAGAAGAGCAAGGGCGCACTCTCTTTGAAACCAAGAATTTTTGTATGATATTTATATTTATGTTAAATTAATTCTCCATTATTAGATAATTAAAGTATATTCAATCATTTCATGTTTTAGTCATTCATAAAATAATAAATTTTGGGTTACATTTCAATAGTATTTCATGTTTCCAGTAAGTGCCAATAAAGAATTAAATTTACATTTTAAAGTAAAGTGTGAATTAGATATAGATTTACATTCCATGAAAGTGTGAATTAGATTTAAATTTATAGTTTAAGCAAAGTGTGAATTAGATTTAGATTTACATCTTCAGCAAGTGTGAATTAGATTTAAATTTAGAATGTCAAACAAGTGTGAAAGTATGTTTTGATTTCAATCAAAGGATTGAATTAGCAAGTAATCTCTTCTTTCAACAAGTGTGTGAAGCAATTAGTTTAGAAGAATTATTTAATTGGTAAAAGTTAGATTAGAATTATCAAAATCTCCCCAAGACCAAATTATAGATCTACCACCATAAACCTTATTATAGATAGCTTTGGAAACCGGCCCTGGTTTGATAGACATCAATCTAAAAGACTGATTAAATGAAGAGTTAAATGACACTCATCATTTTTGGCACCATTGCCAGGGAAATTCTTAGGTGTTATTAAGGTAATCCTTATTGATATATTGTAAAAAAACAAAAGAAAAAATCAAACAAAGAGCAATCAATTTATATTCCAACCTAGAGATTCTAAAGGAAGGTTTGTCCTTAAATACCCTCCAAAAATAAAAGATGAAAGCTCTAATTTAGAACTCCAAGAAGGAAGTCCGTCATCTTTAGCTGAGATCCTTGAACAAGATATGGAATCACATCTTCAGGATTATCTTGAAATATTATTTGGGAATAGATCATTGTCTTAACCAAGTCCTATACAAAGAATTCACCTAGAACATCCATTTTCAAGAAGAGAGTATTTAGATTTTGTAAAAGATTTAGAAGAAGCATTTGAATAAGACATCACTGAAGAGAGTTTTGAAGAATTTGAAAAGCCTTCAACCAACATTGATTGGGAAGATAATCCTAGTTTTGAAGAACCATCAGAAGAAGAAGACATGGCTCAACATCAAAACCAACAACTTATAGTACCAGGGAGGAATTTTTTCTTTCCCATTGTTTTAGATCCTAATTATCAAACTTATATGAAAAACATTTCTCTTACTAATTTTCCAAATTTTTGGGGAAAATATATAAAAGACCTTAAACAGTTTATATTTGAATTTAATGTACTTTTTCATACTTATGACCATACAATAGACAATCAAAAACTCAAATCATTTCCATATACTCTCAAAGATGTAGTTGTGAGATGGTTCATAGGCCTACTAAGTAAATCCATTCACACATGAGATGAAATGATAACTACATTTCTAAATAAGTATCAAGATTATTGTAGGGTATGGGAAAGAAAGGAAGATTTTTTAAAAATCAAATAGAATTATGATGAATCCTTGAAAGACTATCTAGATAGATTTACATTTGTTCATAAATAGAGTAGTTACCTACTCACTAAGGAAGTCTTGAAAATTATTTTCCTCAAAGGATTAGATTAATAAACTAGAGATACATTACATATAATGGGAGGAGAAGACATTAATAAACTAGCCTTTCATCAAATTTTAGAACTCTGTACTAACTACTCTAGCACAAAACCAAAGATTAGGAGTACAAGACTAGGGAAATATAATGAAATGGGTAAATTGATGAAATAATTTGCTAATAAAAAATAGACATTTTTGTCACACTCAATACTACATTAGATGGTATTCAGGTTAAAGCTAATAAAATAGAACCATTGGTACTATACCATCCTAAGTGTATGTTGAAACATGCCCTTAGAGACTATCATTTAGATAAAATAAACATTTCATCCTGTGGAATCCATGAAGGAAAAGATCATGACACAGATCATTATACTTATTTGACCACTTTGAAAACTTAGATGAAATCAAATTTTCAACACAGTGAAGAGCTAAACTATATTCAGAGGCAAAGATTTTTTCCACAAAATCAGCACCAAGGACAATTTGCTTTTAGAAAACCTAGGTAACCTTTGAAAATCTAGGTAACCTTTGAACAAACACAAATGCCATCAACTAAAATTCCATGGCAAGGACAAGTATGGATACCACCTCAATCATGGATGATACCACTTCAACCATGGATGATGCCAAAATAACCATGGGTGCCCTAACAATAATCACATCCATAATGGAATCCTAATCCACAATACAATCAACCAAGAAGACCACTACAACAACAAATTATAATACCATCCCTTGTTGTCCAAAATATAAGACAAGTTAATCAACCCCCAATGCCTACACAATAAATAGCCAATACAAATAATAAGTAACACCCACCTATTTATGTTAGTGAACAAGATGGCATAATGAATGTAGGAGGAATTGACTGCTCTAATATTTTGTTAAGATTAGGGAAAACTATAAAGGAACCACCAATTATCATTTCTAAAATACCAAACAGAAATGAAGAAACAAAATAATCTCAACTAAACACAAAATAAATTGAAAGTAAGGAAAACTCTGATAAACACAATTGAAATGTCACTATACTAGTAGTTCCTTTCCCTGAGAGATTAAAAGAAATTGAAACAAATAAGAATTAGATTTGATCCATGAGTTATAAAAGATGAGTATTGAGGTACCCCTACTACAAGCTATTAGGGATATTCCTAAATTGAATAAAATCATTAAAAATTTATGTGTCAAGACACCTAGAAGAAGGAAATAGTATCCAAAAACCATACCATACATGTTGATGGCAAGATTGATGATTTGTTAGTAGGAAAAGTATTAATACCCAAGTAGTCTTATCATAATAGTCACAATAGGAGGAAAAGAAATTCCAAATGTTCTAGTGGATTTAGGGGTGACAATCAATGTCATGATAATTGATACTCTCCAAACACTATCCATAATGGGAATGTAACCTACCACTACCATATTTAAAATGGTAGATCAATCTATGGCTAAAATAGAAGGAACTATATAGAATGTTGTATTATTTGTTTAATCTTGGGAGTATCTAGTTGACTTTATGGTACTACATCCTAAAACCAAGAATTTAAGATATCCCCTAATCCTAGGAAGACCATGGCTAGCTACTGTGGTAGCACTAATTGATTTCATGTCAAGAGACATGACCATTTTCAATATTTTAAAATCTAAAAATATTTTTATGTACCCGCTTTCAAAACCATCAATCAACCACATAGAAAAACTTTGGGTAGATTAGCTAAACAATATAACAAATAGCTTTTCATCTTCGGCTAAAATTATAGTTAAAGATCATCTAGGAGAATTAAACAAACAAGTAATCCAAGGTTATGAATAACATGACCATTTAACAAAATCTATGGACTCTATTAGTCTAAAATCTATGGACTCAGCCAGTCTAGAATCTACAAACTCAGCTAGTCTAAAATCTATAGACTCTGATCGTCCATAATCTATGGACTTAGCTAGCCTAGAATCTATAGACTCTCCAAAATTTCTTGGGACATATTTTCTCAACCTTTCTATTGCTTCTTCATCATATGATCATATTTTGATTCAAGTAAATATTTGGAATTAGGTAGAAAGAGAACAAATCCATTTCTTGAGTGCATTCCATTACCTATTAGTAAGAGTTATTCCTCCTAGAAAAGGATTTGTTGAAAATTTAACTACATTCCATATGCTACTTCCTCATCTATGTCCTTTTAATTCATTAATTAGTGAATTTAAACAAGTGGAGCCTAATCATCTAGGCACCAAACCTCTCATGGTGTTACTAAAAAAAATCTTGAACATCAATAGTTGGCTGACAAATGATGAAGAGGATCAACTTTTTGAAGTCTTAAAATGACACACCAAGTCTTTTTCTTGGGATTACACTGATATGAATGGAATTCACCCAAGTGTATGTACACATCATATCTACATAGAATCAATAAAACTAGTAAGATAACCACAAAGAAGAATAAATCCAGCATTGAAAGAAAGTCAAAATAGAAATTCAAAAATTACTAGATGTAAGATTTATTTACCCCATTTCAGATAGCTAGTGGCTTTCACCATTGGTAATTATACCAAAAAGAATGAGAAATGGTGTGTATGTGTATATTATAGAGAATTGAACAAATCCACTTTGAGAGATTATTTTTCATTGCCTTTCATTGACCAAGTTCTAGATAATTTGACAAGGAAAAAATATTTTTCTTTTCTAGATGGGTTTAGTGGATACAACCAAACAATGATAGCAGCTAAATATTAGGATAAAACCACATTCACCTATTCTTGGGGAACCTTTGCCTATAGAGTAATTCCATTTTGACTTTGCAATGCTCTTGTAACCTTTCAAAGAGCAGTTCTATTAATATTTATTGACCTTGCTAATAACTATGTGGATGTTTATATGGATGATTTCATTGTCTATGTAGAAACCTATGAAGAAGCTCTTACTAATTTAGAAATATTTTTGACAAGATGTGAAGAGCATCAATTATCATTAAGTCATGAAATTTTTTTGTTGATGATGGATCAAGGAATGGTGCTAAGGCATCACATTTCTACAAGAGGCATTCAAGTAGATCCCAAGAAAGTTGAGATAATATCCAACTTGCCCATTCTACATACAGAAATAGAGGTTAAATTTTTTTTAGGACATGCTAACTATTATAGATGCTTTATAGATAACTTTAGTAAAATAATTGTTCCTATGTTTCTTTTGCTCACAAAGGATAGTGATTTTGTATGGAGTGTTGATTACCAACAAGCTTTTGAAACAATAAAAAACAAGCTTAGTACTACCCTAGTATTAAGAGGACCCAATTGAACACAACATTTTCATATATATATATATATATATATATATACACACACACTTTGAACACAACAATGGGTGCAATCCTAAGACAAAAATATGATAATGATCACGTGAATGATATCTATTATAACAACAAAAATATGACACCTACTGATAAAAACTACACCATAATTAAAAAAGAATTCCTTGCTATAGTCTATGCAATAAATAAATTCAGACACTATATAACAAGCTACAAGGTGTTTATCTATATAGACCATTTAGTTATTAGATACCTTATGAACAAACCAATAGTAGGAGGAAGGATTATCAGATGGTTGTTTCTTTTATAGGAATTTAATATAACTATTATATATAAACCAAGAAAATTTAATGTGGTTGCTAATTTCTTGTCTAGACTTGACACTTCAAGTGAAGAAGAACTAGTGGAGGATGATTTTCCAGATGAACAACTATTTGTTCTTTTAGTAGAATCTCCATGGTTTATTGATATAGATAATTACCTTGCTAAAAGGAAGTTTCCTTTGTACTTTTCAAGGAAAGCAAAAAAAAAATTAATCGAAGAAAGTTCTTTTAAATGGATTAGTGGAATGTTATTTAAATTTAGACTTGATCATGTGTTTCATAGGTGTGTAACCAATGATGAAGCTTATGACATCATCAAAGTTTATCATGATGAACCAGGAGGAGGACATTACTCAACTCAGAGGAATATACACAAAATCCTAAGAGCAAGCTATTACTAGCCTTCCCTTCATAGACAAGTAAAAAGATGTGTCAGATAATGTGATGCATGTCAAAGAATGGGATAACCCACTCTTTCAGTTGAGATGCCTCTCCATCCTCATCTATTTTTAGAACCATTTGAGAAATGGGGAATTGACTTTGTAGGACTTGTGGATCCCCCATCTAGATGAAAAGAATATCTATTAGTCTGCATAGACTATGTTACCAAATGGGTAGAAGTTGAAGTTTTAACACATGCTCGAGAAGAAGTTGTAGTAGATTTCCTGTATTTCAAAATTATTAGAGATTTGGTGCTCTAAGGGAGATAATCTCATATCAAGGACCCCAATTCATGTCAAACATGATAAATTAATTCATCAAAGTATATCAATTTCAACATAAGAAGTCTTCTCCATATCACTCACAAGCTATTGGATAAGTTGAAGTCACCAACAAAGAATTGGAAACCATTCTGACCAAGATTTTTAGTACTAGCAAAAAATATTGGGTAGATAAAGTACCAAAACTAGTTTGGGCCTATAATACCACCTAGAAAATAACTACTAGTTTCTCTTTTTACAAGATAGTTTATGGTAAGAGACCCTTATTCTCTATTGAATTTGAATTACAAACATTGAAAACAACATTAGAAGTGGTAATTGAATTAGAAAAAGTACAAAAGGAGATACTCATGTAACTCAATTAAATTGATGAAATGAGAATTGAATTAGTACAAAGGACTAAATTAGTGCAAAATTAGAGAAAAAAATGGCATAACTCACACATAAAATAATGAAAGTGTTAGAAAGGAGAATGGACATTATTGTTTGACTCAAAATTTCAACAATTCAAAGGTAAACTATAGACAAGGTGGCTAGGACCATATCAAATAGAGGAAGTTTTTGAAAATAGTTCTATCAAGTTGAATCCCATTGATAATAATAGAAGGACTCTTCGGGTCAATGGGCATAGATTGAAACTTTATCAAAAACCTCTTAGTAAAGATGAATTTGTACAAAAAATAAAAAGTGAAATAAATTTCTTGGAGGAATCAATTTCCTCTAGGGAATTTGTTTTTTAATTATTGCTCTCTATTTAGATAATAAATAAATAATATAAATAAATAAATTTAATAGTGAAAATCCTTTCGGGGATGCTATTGATAATGCATAGCTAGAAAACTAGCTTATTGGTTGGTTATGCATTGCTAAAAAGGGCATTGACTAGAAAACTAGTAATGACTGGTCAAGGGGAAAAAATAATAAAAAAAGGTTTGATCATAAAATCTTGATTGATTTCCTTATGTATTGAAATTTTATATTATTCTTTTGAAGTATGCTAACCAATTCATGTAAACTCACTTATACAGGGCAAATGGCAAGAGAAGAACAAGATTTAAGGTAATAATAAATGAGTTATAAGTTTTATTTATTCATGTTTTTTTGAACTTTAAGTATTTTGATTTAAATAAAAAAATCCTACAGAGATGAAAAGCCATAATCAGATCATCATCTATCCCCTAAAAGAGAGGAATAATCATAGCATGTAAAATAAAGGGATAAAAAACACGTCATAATGGATACATGTATCCAATGTAATTAATTGCATCATTATCATTATGATGGAACATTATGACATCATTTCATAAAAATCCCAAAATAAAAGGGCTCATAATAATTATTTATTAGACATAATAAATACCTACTGTGGTGGAAGTAGTAACCATCCACATGAGCAATAAAACTACCACCATGCCACACCATCATTCAAATGGACATAATAGTATTCAACACCATTTATTTCAATAGGAGAAAAAGGTTTGGGAAACCTTTTAAAATAGGGTCATTAGATAAATTTCATCCCTACTTGTTTAGGAAGAAGCTGGAACATCAGGGTCAATCCAGTCACAAAAGAAATCTCTTACAGCTGTTATGGCTACCAATAAAGTGAGCTCAAGGAAAAACCAAAATAACTTGCAGTTGTAAATAAAAATCCATATTTAGAAAGGGTTACCACATATCAAGTTTCTCAAACCCTCATTATTTTAGAGCCTCCATAAGAACCTCAAGAACTAGTTGAGTAACCAGTCCTCTACCTAGGAAGAAGGAAACTAAAAAAGAACATTGTTATCTCAATAGGACCTGAGAAGGGCTTGACTCTACAATATAAGAAGGATCAAGTGTGGCTCTTATGAATAAAATAAGAATATTGATTCTTTCATATGAAGATGAAAAATAAGTAGTCCATACCTTGGATAGCCTTCAATAGCTATCCTAACCTTCAGAACAATAGAATAATAACGAAAAAGAAACTCCTATAGAAGTTCCTATAGAGGAACCTACTAAGAGCTATTCCATGCAACCATTGGAAGAATTAGAAACCTCTCTAATAAGGGAACTAGAATCTGAACAAGGTAATTCAATAGGAGAACAAAATGATCAAATTGAAGTTCCATTAGATAAAGGTAAAGATTTATATACATTTGAAGAAGGAGAACCATCTAGTCCAAAGGATTCTGTCATGCAACTAACCATGGAAATTTCTAAAGTCAAAAGTTAATTCAACAAAAAGAAATAGATATTAAAAATCTACTTAGCCAACTATAGAATAAGGATCAACTCAAATCTATGTTAGTACAAAAATTAGAAACAACATCTTTGAATTTTGCTTTGAAAGTTAATAAACTGGAAGAAATAATAGAATATAAAGAGGAGGAAGAAGTCAATTCATGTACATATATAAATATCCTTGAGAAATAAAATATAATGTTAAAATAAAAACTATTTAATTCTTCACAGACATTTTTTGTTAAGGATAGTCAGTCTATCTCTTCTCTGAAAAAATTTGTTGATCAAGGATCTCAAACCAGTTATCTATATATTCCTCCATTAAAAATTTTACATCAAGCTCAAGAGGAATATCAATAAATAAAACAAAATAATTAAGTTTTAGTCATTACCAATAAGAAATTAGAAAATGACAAACAAATGTTAGAAAATAAAACTTAGACTTTGGAGGAAGACTTATAGAATGCTTGTAAATTATGAGAGATTATTTTGGCTTGTAGAAGTCCAGATCTAACATATAGTCTATTCCTATTTGAATAATTATATAGATGGAAAATTATTAGGATATCCTACATCTTCCTTATAACATTTTGCATCCATCTACATTTTTGGAAATATTCTATAGTTTTGGGTATGATACTTAGGATCTCCTCTATGAATTTAATCTGCATGATTTGATAATAAGGGATCATGAACATAATAAATTTTTAATAAATTTACATGTAGGATAAGTTTAGTTAATAAAAATTCATTCTACTTTCAAGAATCAGTTGGCATGAAACAATATATTTTAAGAATATATAGATCATATTAAAACTATAGGGTTATGCATCATACCAACCTTCTCAATTCTGAGATTGATTGACCAAAATTTCAAGGGAGCTTGTTTAAATACTACCATAATAAAAACACTATTTATAAGCTTTGTCTAACTGTATTGTTTCATTTGACCTATTTGTAAGATAAAGCTTTGATTCAGTTGTTGATGCTAGTGTGAAAAGATGGGACCAATTATTAGTATCTCTCAAAAGATGAGAAGTTATGTCTCCTAAAAATCTAAGATGGAGCAAAAGAAGAGATCAAGTAATTCTTGAAGAAATTATAGAAGTAATAAACTCTAAAAGAGATCAAACATGGATTGGAATGAGGTATAGACCTCTATTGTTTATCATACTAGTTCTTGGATGGTAGAATTGGGCACCACAATCTGATGAAGAGTTTAACATATGGAAAAGAATGGTTTAAATTTATAAAGGATTTACAAGAAATATAGATCAGAATATCAAAGATGAATTCAATGAATATGATCTCAGCAAGGGAATGTAAAATAAGACAAGAAGCAATGAAGTTAGTTGAATGTTTACAATGGGACTTAAAAAGGTAAAGTTTGGGTGAGATGATGAACCTAAAATATGGCTCATTATTGACATGTAATTTCCTTCATTTCATCTTTCTAAGGATATAATCTTATGCAAATCATAGACCTTTAGCTAACTATTACATAAAAATTATCTACTTTATCTCATTTATGTCAAACTAAAGGTTGAGTTACCATTTATACCTAACAAGTAACATGTTTTAGTGTTTTTGTTTTGAAGAATACACAGGAAGTATGGTAAAAATAGCATTTTGGAGAAGTTTTAGTTTTGACCTCAACTTCTCAAAGCTATGGACTCAGCTAGTCTAGGATCTATGGACTTTACCAATATAGAATATATGGACTCTACCAGTCTAGAATCTATAGACTCTACCAGTCCAAGATCTATGAACTTTGCTAGTCCAAAATCTGCAGACTCCATAGATCAAAATTTTGAAAATCAAAAGAGTTTTTATATGATTCAAAGAGGAAGATTACTCCAGCTAGAATCACATCAATGAAATACTTGCCTCCTATTTTGAAAGATTCAATATTGATATATTTTATATATATTTGGACCTTAAGACTATTATAGGGATAATATAATTGTCTTACCAAGACAAATAGATTTTTAGGATCTTGATCAATCCAAATATCCTATTTTGAGGATGAATAGATTGACTAAGAAGTCCTATTTTCCTACATACTATTTTTAGTCTTATTTTATTAACATAATTGAGTAAATATTTTACCTAAAAAAGAGATGAATAACTATTACACTCAAAATTTTAGATATACTGTAAATATTCCAGCTTTCTATTAATTAATGCAATATCATTCTAGCTTTCAGTACTGAGTAAAATTCATTCTTGACTCTAAGAAGAGCAAAAGGGCCCACTCTCTTTGGTATCATAAATTTTTGTATAGTATTTATATTTATGTTAAATTAATTATCCATTATTAGATAATCAAAGTATCTTCAAACATTGCATTTCTTAGTCATTCATAAAACAATAAATTCTAGGTTTACATTTCAATAGTATTTCATTTTTCCATCAAGTGTGAGTGAAGAATTAAATTTACATTTTAAGCAAAGTGTGAATTCGACATAGATTTACATTTCCATGTAAGTGTGAATTAGATTTAAATTTACAATTTAAGTAAAGTTTGAATTATATTTAGATTTATAGCTTCAGCAAGTGTGAATTAGATTTAAATTTATAATTTCAATCAAGTGTGAAAGTGTGTTTTGATTTCAAGCAAAGGGTTTAATTAGTTAGTGATATCTTATTTAAAAAAGTGTGTGAATCAATTAGCTTAGAAGAATTATTTTATTGGTAAAATTTAGATTAGAATCATCAAAATCCCCCCAAGACCAACTTATAGATCTACCATCATAAACCTTACGGCAGATAGCTTTGGACACTGGCCCTAGTTTGATCGACATCAATCTAAAAGATTGATTAAATGAAGATTTAAATGACACTAATCACCATCCACCATTTATAATGACCTATAATATGGACATGTCTAATTCCTTGAAACACACTCAACTGATAAGGTCAACTAGATGTAATACCCATATAAGGATACCAAATGATATCTCCTCAGGTAAATGTCTACAATGATAGAGTATGAAGTATATCCTATAGTACATGGTCCTATCTCCATCTCCAAACATGAGGTAAACTATCATCTATCACATGTGGTAACCCCACAAGGTGATACATAGTCAACCTCTTATAAATCTAAGTACTCAATAAAATCAGAGGTCCCATAGTCATCTTCCTTCATGATAAGATAATACACATATCATATACTAACTACACCCAAATCAATGACACTAGATCATATATAGTACCCTAATCCAATATTGAATGATAAAAATAAATCACAATAATGTAACCTTCTCATTTGACTTGTGATAAAACACATGAGTTGTGACAAGGCCAATAATGGCCTTTCATATATTCAAAACGGATGCCACATAGACATCAAATAAATGCACTCGTAAACCACTTAAATATATCTATGATCTAGTCACCTATAAGTCAAAGGATCATATCTAAACATCAGTATCAATATTATCATATATAAAAAGTTTCCTAATAATAGGAAGTCCTAATATAACATAGATATCCTTTAGGTTGATACCCACCTCAATGGTATCTCCATCCACCACCCACCTAAAAGTGTTGGTTAGACACTCCTATGTACCTAAGAAAATGGTGACTAAGTCAATACTCAAGGTAATGTGACACATATAAATAATACCTCCAAACCCTAATTTCATCATCCATGCTTAATCATTGGCTATCAATATATCCATCAAATCTAGTAACCAAACTACATCTACCAATATATAGAGTCTTTGTTGTCTCTATAAAATACCAAACAAAAAATATGTATCAGTTATTTATATTATATCATCATAAAATTACATTGAAAAATAAAAAATACATGTGGTTACATTAAAATTAAATACTTCATCAATCTATACTACCTCTTTCTCAACATTGTATACTATGTCAGCCACATAGCTAACTATGTCTACTAGGAATATAATTTCTACTATGTCAGCTAGGTATCTAACTATGGAGGCCACTACCAAAATAAATCTAAATTTGGAAGCTCATGTAGCTATATTTTCCACCTCTTATAAATTTGGCCATCAAATCTAATATCATTGACCACTTTATACAAAGTCAGCCATTTATTGTAACTACATTGGCTACTTGATACATAGTCAACTAGATAAACCTACTATGTTGTCCACTTCATATAAAGTTAGCCACCAAACCACCTTAGTAATCCATTTCCTATACATATTTGGCCACCTAAATACCTTACTAAATTGTCTAGGATATATGTAGTTGGCCACCTATATATTATTACACTAGATTAGTTCAATAGTACATAATCAACCACTAACATTAACCTATTGATTTAAAACTATGTTGACTTGACCAATCCCAATTATTTCTTATGGTGATTTTTAACTCATTTTTAGTTAATGACATATACATTAATGAACATCTTTGACCCATACCAAATTTTTGTCTTAATTTCTACTCTACCTCAAAAAAATTTGGGGCAAATTCTACTACATAGATTTTCCCTAGTACCTAGTTTCCCAAATCTACCTATGAATTTAATACATCCCATACCTGGATCATGCTTGAATTATCCATAATGCATCCTCCTCCTTGTGCTCCTCACATCCATACCATCATCTCTCTCGTCACTCCTATAGGTCACACAAAGCTCTAGCTTCTTAAAAGAGTAAATTTACAAATAAATAATTAAAATTATATCTATATTTAAAATTACAAATTCTTCAGCTAACAATTCTTTGTCAAAATTTGATGTGTTTTGTTTATAATTATGTTTCTACATGATCTCTTTCCAAATCATAAAATTAATGGAATCCTAAAAATATAAATAATTTTTTTATATTTATCCCATATTTTTTACATATTTTTTGAATTTTAGCTTATTTTTCAAGTCCACTTATTATCCAATGCATTGGATGCATCTTACACCTATTTATTACACAACCTCTATTTAATAGAAACAAGTTAATTAAAGGTATGTATTTTTTTATTTTTTACTTTAATTTATTTTTATACTTTTTTTTACAATTTATTAGTTCAGCATTATGCATTGCTAATTTTATTTCTCAAAGCACCATCCCATGTTACAACTACATGATATGTGATGAGATTCAAGTACGGAATATATATACACACACAATATTTTTAAAATTTATCATTTACTAATACTTGTTATCTTGCAGGAACTTGTCAAGTTTCAATCTCTTTTAGTGCACACCTTAAGGGTACATTGAGAAAGGGGTGGGTAGACATTTGGTGCTTTAAATATTGTTTGTCCCTACACCATTACCTAAAACCACTACAAGTTACTTTTATCCAACTCCCTAAGCAATCAAAACCCATTTATACAGTCCTTTAAACAATTCACCTTATTAAATAACCCCTAAGTAAACACCCCTTTTATTTATTTTACTACTATGTCAACCAGGTTGATCTTGTTAGGGATTAAGCACATGTTATAAAACTATGTCATCCTGAATGACATAGTTTGAGACCTAACACATATATTTCCCACCTAACAAGATCGATCCAATTAATCTTTTCAATTAAATTCTTAGGAGGTTTAGGGTCAATCCTTCACTATGTTATAGTTTGCCAAGACCTATGAATAGTGAGTATACATTAATGTTGAATTACTATAGAGGTAGAATGAGAGCTCCAAAAATAAGAAAAATTCCACAAAAGAAATGTTTCATTAACCAACTTAGAAGAAGAAGAAGAAGAAAACACATATAGGGTGAAATTAGGTCACCAAAAAGGTAAAACCCAAATTCATAATTAGAACCCACTTAAATGTATATGACCCCTAATGATTTAATTAACTAACATAAATTAGCTAAAAATATTTGTAGGTAAAACCACTAAGTGGGTAAACACTTACACTAACACCCACCTAAAGCATAGCTTAGGTGGGTAGAAGAATTGGGTCTTGGCAATGAGGCTTGATGAGGTACCTAAACACAATACAAATCCCATAAATAAGGGTAAAGGAGAAAAATATAGGAATAAAACTCCTCCCCAAAAGAGAGAAAATGAGAGAAGATAGATAAAAATCCCCACTAAGGTCTATAATTGACTATATCCACCTGATGTTCCCTAGAGGAATGCTTAGAAGTGACTATGAATCAAAAGTAGATGTAGTGAAGAGTGGTTCACCTTGAAATAGTGATTTTATCTACCAAGTTCCTAATGGATCTTCAATCAAGGTTTAATTCCTATGAAAGGAATGATTTTCATACTATGAGGTAGATGGGCCAACTACTCTACAACAACATGGTGTACTATAAGTAGAGGCAAAGAAGGTCTATATAATCATTTATGACTATGGAATAGACTACCTAATGTCTAATGTATCCTAGATCAATAGACCATTTCCCTATAATTTTGGAAGTAGACTAGAGGTAGGTGGAATAGGAACTAACTTTTTGATATCTAGAAGGTGATAAGGAGATGGTGGAGGTGTGTCCACTTCACTATTGTAGTCATGTACAGAAAAAGAGTTGTCAATATCAGAAAAAATCTCAAGGTCAAAAGTGTCAACAAGTATAGGTGAGTTCAAAGAGGATATAAATATTTTTGAGAGCCATAAGTAAAGTGTGAGAAGATATATATCTGAGTCTGATGATCAACCATTTGCATAGCCAAAAGAGTATCACTATGTAACTCCATGATGTATACTAAATCTAGAGTGAATTCAACTCATAGGCCCAGACCAAGGTGAGTGATCTAGTAGACTGATAGGAGATTAATTGAGAGTGAGGGTACACTTAGAACATTATTGAATGTTCCACCACTCACTTCAACAAACCCTCTCTTGATAACCTTTTTAGAAGTGTTGTCACCCAGTTGTATAGAGGACATGTCACATGGTTCTAAAGAACTAAACTCAATCTATGAAGAGGCCATGTGATGTGAAACACTAGAGTAAATGACCCATGTAGGAGGAGTTGGAGGCACAAATACAACCAAGGATTTTCCCCTTTGTTTCCCTTTTTTATTCTCTTTTTCCTTTTCTTTTCCATAGTCATTTGCCTTAGTGGATTCATAGGTTGATGAAGATGGTTTAATCGAATCTGGAACACCTATGTTTTTCTAAGTAAGAAGGATAGTCAAGTGGTCAATTTATTTCTTCAAACATTTAATCTCATCATGCTTACCTAAGAATTTGATCCAATATTTCTTAGGCTTATGATTGTAAGAAGAGGTCACATTGTTTGATTTGTAGGTGGAAATATTTTCACCATTATCATCATTTTTCTTTCTCTACTTTCTCTCTCTACTGTTAGAAGCTTTATCTTTCTCAGCAAGTAGTGTATGAGATTTAGATTAATTCACTATACCCATCTGTATCAATTTATCTTGCTCTTAAATTAGGTCAGTAGCAAAGGTATCTAAAGAAGGTATCTTCAATGTGGTGTCAAACAATTCTTAGTGTCATGGAAAGTAGACACAAATATATAATATTCAAGACCTAATTTAGAGAGTATTGATAGAACAAGTTGTTCATCTTTGTTATCAATTCCACATGCTTTCAACTACAATCTCAAAATTATAAACTTGGTGAAGAAGTCCTGAAGACTATCAAAATCATTTGGGCTTAATTTAATGAGCTGATTTTCTAGTTCATATCCTCTCATCGCATCATACACCCCAAATAACTTGGTGATTTGGGCTCATACTTTAGTAGGTGTTTTGGTGGATTCAATGTGAAATAATAGATTCAAGGAGATGGAAAGACATAGTAGTTCACAAACTTTGTCATAATGGTTAAACCATTTGATTTTTGCTCCAACATTAATAGGCTCAATCTCAGTGCCCATTATAATTTGATGGTAACCCTTAGATTACAAAACCATTTCCATAGCCAAAATAGTATCACTATGCAACTCCCTGATGTATACTAAATCTAGAGTGAATTTAACTCATAGGCCTAGACCAAGGTGAGTGATCTAGTAGACTGATAGGAGATTAATTGAGAGTGAGGGTACAATTAGAACATTATTGAATATTCCACCACTCACTTCAACAAACCCTCTCTTGATAATCTTTTTAGAAGTGTTGTCACCCAGTTGTATAGAGGACATGTCACATGGTTTTAAAGAACTAAACTCAATCTATGAAGAGGCCATGTGATGTGAAACACTAGAGTAAATGACCCATGTAGGAGGAGTTGGAGGCAAAAATACAACCAAGGACTTTCCCCTTTGTTTCCCTTTTTTATTCCCTTTTTCCTTTTCTTTTCCACAGTCATTTGCCTTAGTGGATTCATGGGTTGATGAAGATGGTTTGATAGAATCTGGAACACCTATGTTGTTTTGAATAAGAAGGATAGTAAGGTGGTCAATTTATTTCTTCAAACATTTAATCTCATCATGCTTACCTAAGAATTTGATCCAATATTTCTTAGGCTTATGATTAGAAGAAGAGGTCACATTATTTGATTTGTAGGTGGAAATATTTTCACCATTATCATCATTTTTCTTTCTCTACTTTCTCTCTTTACTACTAGAAGCTTTATCTTTCTCAGCAAGTAATGTATGAGATTTAGATTAATTCACTATGCCCATCTATATCAACTTATCTTGCTCCTAAATTAGGTTGGTAGCAAAGGTATGTAAAGAAGGTATCTTCCATGCGGTGTCACAAGCATTCTTAGTGTCATGGAAAGTAGACACAAATATAGAATATTGAAGACCTAATTTAGATATTATTGATAGAACAAGTTTATCATCTTTGTTATCAATTCCACATGCTTTCAACTACAATCTCAAAAGTCTAAACTTGGTGAAGAAGTCCTGAAAAGTGTCAAAGTCATTTGGGCTTAATTTAATGAGCTCATTTTCTATTTCATATCCTCTCATCGCATCCTACACCCCAAATAGCTTGGTGAGTTGGGCCCATACTTTAGTAGGTGTTTTGGTAGATTCAATGTGAAATAGTAGATTTAGGGAGATGGAAAGACATAGTATTCCACAAACTTTGTCATAATGGTTAAACCATTTGATTTTTGCTCCAACATTAATAGGCTCAATCTCAGTGCCCATTATAATTTGATGGTAACCCTTAGATTACAAAATGATTCCATTTTAGATTTATATTCATGATAATTAAATGGCGTAAGTGGACTAATAGAGAGTGAATCCATAGTGTAGAAGTAAATATTATTGCAACAAGTAAACAATAATGTAAAAAAATAAAGAATGCATAACACAACATAGTACCCCATTAGAATTATCAGTAGTGACCCCCTAGATGTTTCAAATATAAGCACACTCATATAGAAATTGGATTAAACTAAAAATGCATCTTGAGCAATATATGCATAAGTACAAGGAACTAGAGGGATGTTGGATTCAATTGATAATACATCAATGAGAGTGTAAAATAGGGATGAAGTGAGATTTAAGCCATTACATCATGAATAAAATGGATGTTAAAAAAGGACAAAAAAATATCACCAATGAATATATCTTTAATAAATATTCACTTTAAAAAAATAATACCCAAAATGGATCTACAAAGTGAAAATTATGGCACTTACAAGTTCTTACACCCACATATTCTTGGACCCTTTCCAAAAATAGAATTTTTTTCAGGCTTGTGTTTTTTCATTTAAAAATGGCAATAACTTCAATATATTTCTTCATTACCTTTCACCTAAAAATTGATGCCCTCTTGAACATCACGTGGGGTTATAGTGCTTGCTTACCCTGGTTTTTCATGCTGCTTTACTTACTCAGGCTTTCCACCTACTTTACTTGCTCATAGTTCTGAAACAACTTTGCTTGCCTGGGGTTTTGATGCTACTTTACTTACTCAATATTTTGATTGAGAATTACTTACTCATTATTTTGAATGAGTTTTACTTGCCCAAGGTTTTAAACATGCTTTAATTTCCTAGAGTTCTGACTAAGCACTACTTACTTGGGGTTTGTGTTGGGGATCAACCAACAATTTGATTACACTTATGAAAGCAATAAATCGTGGAATTAAATCAAAAAGATAAGTAACTAGAATGATAAATAGAAAATAACAAGAGATACAAGAAACCACCCTAAAAACTTGTATTAAACTCTTTACAGAAGGAATACAATTGAAGAAACTTCTTTCTTCCACACCTCTCTCAGATGTACAGATCTCTCTCTAGATCTCTTTCCCTCAAGAGCTCTCTCTCTCTCAAGTACAATAAATTCCAACAACCTGGAATGATTCACATGTACAATTCTGTACTATTCTTCAACATTCATTTGCAATAAGCTAAGAATATCTTTCCTACATATAGAATTAGGAAACTTGAGCATGCATTTACAACCAACAGTTATGCCTCTTAAACAAGGTCTCTAAAATAGTCTTACTAATAATAGAGATGTAGACTTAAGACTATGACTTAATCTCATCATGAAAACACTCGGTTCTATCCTCGAAAATAACTCTCTAGATGCACAGGTCATCGACGTCGATTCCTGCCTGCTTGCCTGTGACCGACGTCGGCTGATCTCTGCCGACACTGACGTCTCTTCAACTACTCCTGATCAACATTAGTCGCTCCTGACTGATGTCAGTGACTTTGTAACTGCTGTAACCTTGCAAAGCACTCCTTGGTGAAGCTTTTATGCTCCACACCTTAATAATCTCCCACTTGGAGATAAATAGTTGCACCAGTACCTCTATAACAACATCTTCTAGCTCCTCCATCTTCAACTCAATCATGAAGACCAACAGAAGTTGAATGAAGATTCAACTTCTCCTTTGTAACTAGCTTGGTTAACATATCAGCATGATTCTTATCTATATGGATCTTCTCCAGCTTCAACTCACCATCCTCCAATAACTATCTTATGAAGTGGTACCTTAGCTGTATATGCTTTGTTCTTGAATGAAAGGCTAAATTCTTAGCCAAATGAATTGCACTCTGACTATCACTATATAATCTATAACTCTCTTACTCCTTTCCAAGCTCTTTCATGAATCGTGACATCCATATCATCTCTTTGCTAGCCTCTGTGACTATAATATACTCTGCTTCTGTAGTTGACAAGGCAACAACCTTCTACAACTTTGATATCCAGCTAACCGCCATTCCACCAACAGTGAAAACATATCCTGTGGTGCTCCTCCTACCATCCAAATCACCTGCCATATCTGAATCTACATAACCATGTAGAGAAGTATCTGAACCTCCATAGCACAAATGCCTACTACTGGTTCCTCTCAGATATCTAAGGATCCACTAAACTACTTTCTAGTGCTCCTTTCCTAGATTGGCCATATACTTACTTACAACTCCCACTGCTTGGGCAATATCTGGTCTAGTACAAACCATTGCATACATTAAACTCCCTACTACAGAATAATATGGAACTTTAATCATGTACTCTACCTCATCATGTGAATTAGGACATTGTTCTTTACTCAACTTAAAATGTCCAGCCAAAGGTGTGCTTATCGGTTTAACATCCTGCATATTGAACCATTTCAACACCTTGTTCACATAATCCTCTTGAGACAAAATCAACTTGTGATTTTTCCTGTCTCTCTTAATGATCATGCCAAGGATTTTCTGTGCTGCTCCCAAATCCTTCATGGCAAATGTTTGAGCTAATTTCACCTTAAGCTCAGAGATATCCTGCATGTGTGATCCTACAACTAGCATATCATCTACATACAACAACAGAATAATATATCTACCATTATCCAATCTCTTAAAATACACACAATGGTCAGATTGACACCTACTGTAGCCATGCTTAGTCATAAACCTGTTAAATCTCAAATACCACTGTCTAGGAGCTTGCTTGAGGCCATACAAGCTTTTCTTCAATCTACACACTAACTTCTCCTTACCTTTGACCTCAAATCCTTCCATTTGTTCCATATATATTTCCTCATCCAAATCTCCATGAAGAAACGTTGTCTTAACATCAAGCTACTCAAGATGCAAATCCTCAATAGCAACTAAAGATATCATAGTCTATATAGAAGTCATTTTAACAACAAGGGAAAAAATCTCACCAAATCCTTTCACTACCAATCTGGCCTTATATCTCATTTGTCCATTCTCACCTTCCTTTAATTTATAGGTCCATATGTTCTTCAGTGTCCTCTTACCAGCTGGCAACTCAACCAACTCCCATGTTTGGTTCTCTTTCAAGGATTCCATTTCCTCAACCATGCCATGTTCCCACTAATTCTTGGACTACACCTGTATTGCTTCTTGAAAACTCTCTGGTTCTCCACCATCAGTTAGCAATAAATAGAATAATTAATGGGAATATCAAATTGGAGGTTTACTTACCCTTTCTGACCTCTTGATGGGCATCTAAGACTCATCCACAACACGTTGTTCACCCAAATTCTCTGACAGTGACCGACCTCGATCACTTTCAGGCTTGTAACTGGCTGACATCGGTTCTACCTAACCGACATTGGTTCCTATCCTACCGATGTTGGTCCCTGTATTACTGACATCAGTTTTTATTTTGCTAATGTTAGTTCCTACCTTATCGATGTTGATCTCTGTGTTTTCCTATAAGTGATTATTTCTTCTTCCTGCGAGCTCATTTTGGACCGTCACCTCGTCCAATTCTTCATTGCTCTGCCTATATTGATTCAACTTCTTCAGCTAATCACTATACATCACTTTTTCATTGAAAACAACATCACAGCTCCTAATTATCTTGTTAGTTCTTAGATTCCAAAATCTAAAACTGAAATCATCAGAGCCATAGCTAATAAATGTACACCTCATAGACTTAGCATCCAACTTCTTTCTATTTTCCTTATCAACATGTACAAATGCTTCACAACCAAAAACTTTGAGAAATGAGAGATCTACCTTTTTACCTGTCCATGCCTCTTCTGGAATTTCACCATCCAGAGCTATAGAGGGTCCATTATTAATTAGGTACACTATAGTGTCAACAACTTCTGCCCAAAACTCTAAGGGCAAACCAGCATGCAATCTCATACATCTTGCACACTCCATGATTGTTTTATTCATCCTTTTAGCAACACCATTCTACTGAGGTGTCCTTGGAACCATCATTTGCATATGAATTCCATGCATATAATAATACTAGTTGAACTTATAGCTGCAAAACTCACCACCATTGTCAGATCTCAGGCACTTCAATCTTCTGCCTGTTTCATTCTCAACCATAGCTTTCCAAATCTTAAAAGTCTCAAATACATCAAATTTCTTCTTAATATAATAGATCCATACCTTTTTTGTAGCATCATCTATGAACGTAACATAGTATTGTGATCCTCCAATAGAAGCAACCTGAGCCGGTCTCCACACATCTGTGTGAACAAGCTGCAACGTATGCTTCTTCTTTGTTGACCTAGTCTTGAGAAAACTCACTCTCTTCTGTTTCCCAAAAACACAGTGCTCACAAAAATCTAGATCTATGCTTTTCAAATCTGAAAGCTTACCTTTAGACTTAAGAATTGACATTCCCTTCTCACTCATGTGGCCAAGCCTTGAGTTCCACAATTTTGCATCCACATTTGAAGTAGATAATATAGAAGGAGAATTGTTAGTAACACAATTACATAAATAGAGAGTACCTACTCTCTTACCTCTGGCCATTACAAGTGCACCCTTGGTCACCTTCCAAGATTTAGCTATGAGAGTTACTGTACAACCCTCATCCCCTAACTTTTCTACAAAAATAAAATTCCTCTTCAAGCTAGGAACATGCATAACATCTCTCAACACCCATGTGTTGCCATTCTACATTTTCAGCTGCACTTTACCTTTGCCAATAATTTTACAAGGCTCATCATCCCCTAAATACACTATTGCAAAATCTCCATGGATATAGTCACTAAAATATTCTCTATTAGGGGTAGCATGAAAAGATGCACTAGAATCTAACACCCAAGATTCTATATTATTATGCAAAGAGAATATTAAAGCATCTTGTGCAATACCTGAAACCTTTGCTTCTTCTTTTCCTTCATGCTGATTGTCCTCCTTAGGCTTTGACCATCAATCTCTGCTTATGTGCCCAATCTTTCCACAATTCTAGCATTGTGGTTTCCTGCCATTTCTGGATTTGGATCTACCTCTCACCTTTGACTTAGATCTTGATCTCCCTTTCTTGCTCTTCTCTTTTTGCCTTCCCCTGCTCTCAAAACTTAAAGCATTCCCTGATGTTTCCTCTATGCTTTTCCTGTGAATTTTCTCATTCAAGATAACATTAACAACATCCTCTACTTTTAAAATATTTGAAGCAGATGCAGTATTAATAATTGCCATTACTAAGCTATGTCAGCTTTCAAGCAAAGAACATAATATTAAAAGAGCTTTAATTTCATCATCAAACACAATATTGACTGAACTTAATTGATTTACAATTCCATGGAAATCATTCAGGTGATTAGATACAGATCCACCTTCCTGCATATGCAAATTAAATAACTGCTTCATAAGATATACCTTATTAGAAGCTGAGGGTTTTTCATACAAATTTGCTAAAGTAGTCATCAACTCTACCATTTTTTTTGCCTATGATAAATTAGATATCACAGTAGATGCTAGACTCAGTCTTATAGACCCCAGAGCCTTTCTATCAAGAACTTCTCATTCTTCATCATCCATGTCTGTGGACTTCTTTGCAATCCCACCTAACAATAAGTATAGATCTTTTTGATACAGATAATTCTCTATCTACATTCTCCAATGTTGATAATTTTTTCCATTAAACTTCTCCATTCTCAGTTTACTTTCTTCTGCCATTGCTTCTCCCACTCAAACAGAAATCCCTGTAAAAACCCCTATGAGCAACCTATAATCAATACACACTACACAGATCTAAACCACCTATTATTGAACCTGAGCTCTGATACCACTTGTTGGATATCAAGCTCTAAACATACAACCAAGGCTCTGATACCACTTGTTGGTATCAATATCTAAAACCTGCAACCAAGCTCTGATACCACTTATTGGGGATCAACCAACAATTTGATTACACTTATGAAAGCAATAAACCATAGAATTAAATCAAAAAGATAAGTAACTAGAATGATAAATAGCAAAGAACAAGAGATACAAGAAATCACCCTGAAAACTTGTATTAAACTCTTTACATAAGGAATACAATTGAAGAAACTTCTTTCTTCCACACCTCTCTCAGATGTACAGATCTCTCTCTAGATCTCTTTCCCTCAAGAGCTCTCTCTCTCAAGTACAATCAACTCCAACAACCTGGAATGATTCACATGTACAATTATATACTATTCTTCAAAATTCATTTACAATAAGCTAAGAAGATCTTTTCTACATATAGAATTAGGAAACTTGAGCATGCATTTACAACCAATAGTTATGCCTCTTAAACAAGGGCTCTAAAATAGTCTTACTAATAATAGAGACACGGACTTAAGACTATGACTTAATCTCATCATGCAAACACTCAGTTCTGTCCTCAAAAATAGCTCTTTGGACGCACAGGTAACCAACGTCGGTTCTTGCCTGCTTGCCTGTGACCAACATCAGCCGATCTCTACCGATGTCGACGTCTCTTCAACTGCTCTTGACCGATGTCGATTACTCCTGACCGACGTCAGTGACTGTGTAACTACTACAACCTTGTAAAGTGCTCCTTGGTGAAGCTTTTAGGCTCCACACCTTAATAGTTTGAATAACTGCTACTCAAGTTTTCAAACAACTATAACTCAGGATTTTGAATAATTACAACTTGGGAACTTAGAAAAGTAAGACTATTTTGAAAAATTGGATCTCCAAGCAAGTTATTGGGTTTTAAAAGTTTGATTACTTACTATCTATGACTTTTAAGTTGTTGGGATTGTGAATTCTAATTACTTCCAAGTTATTAGGGTTTTGATGTATGATTTCTTAAGTCACTAGATTTTCAAGTTTTGTAGGCTCTTCTACTCATCTGTATAGACATCTATTAGTAAGAGTAAAACTTGATTTTTAGAAAATCCATGAAATTTATCAATAATTTGAGAGACCCATTTGAGATCTCAAAAAACCCATAAGGAATATGTAACTAGATTTTTGATCTGAAGTCATTTGACATTAGTTTTGAGGTAGCAAAGAATCACACCTCTAGGTTCAAAAAAGCCATGAAAAACAAAACTATCTATGGTGAATGCCAGAGGATCATGCCAAAAGAGATAAATGCATGAGGCTATTAAGAAAGGTTTGGTACCATCTTAGAGTTCACCAAGATCTTAGAATAGTGATCATGTAGTAATGTTAAATTCTTGTAGAGGTAGAATGAGAGCTCCAAAAACAAGAAAAATTCCATACAAAAAATGTCTACATTAACCAACTTAGAAGAAGAAGAAAGTACATATAAGGTGAAATTGGGTCACCAAAATGGTAAAACTTTAATTCATAATTAAAACCCACTTAAAGTTAAATGACCCCTAATGATGTAATTAACTAACCTACATAAGCTAAAAATATGTGTAGGTAAAACCACTAGGTGGGAAAATGCCTACACTAACACACTATAAATACATTCTTCAATTCAATCCAATAGAGGGGAATATTCATTTTCACATTTTTATAGCTTGTAATTTTTCTATTTTTACATTTGAGGAGTCATTTCCTAGGGTCTTACCTTGGAAGAAAAGAAGCTTGTCTTGTGGGAAAGTACTAGATGTAAAGTAGGAGTCTTTTAGGATATATCATATTTCTATAGTTTGATACTTATAAATACATAACAACCTCTTTAAAAACACCAATGGCTAAGGGAGTGATTAAGGTAAGATAAGTTTAATTCAAGGTAAGTATTCCTAACTTTTACTCTTTCATTTGGTAGATAGATATTGAACAGGGTAATAGGATGAACATTTTACTCCTTAGTTTACCTCTACATTGACTTGAGTAGAGTTCTATTTGCATGTTTTTTTTAATCTATGTAACCATCTCCCTTTATGCCAAAAGCTTTATTGAACACTAGATTATATTTATTTTATGTATTGTAGGCCTAGCTAGGGTTATTACAAAATTTCATTTACCTAGAGGCTTTGGAACCCTCTCCTTTAGTGTTGTGTAGTAAGATATCCATTAGGTTTAGCAAATCCAAATTGGTCATGTCCCAATATAAATAGTTATGTAATTAATTATTTGGTAATATTATCTTCTCCAAGATTGGATTTTATTAAGTAGGACAAGTTTCAAATCCATCCTAATTCATTGCATATAAGAAACATATCACAATGTCTACACCTGGTTTGACTTGAGAATCAACATGAGAATAGTGAAGATCATTATGTATTTTGGTAGAATAATTTTAAGTCCAATAATATTGTCTATGATGGATGGGGGACCTTTAATTTATAGACTTGTTTAATTAATTAGGACTTTTCATCTTGATCTCCAAATAGAGGGCTAAGAATGAATCCTCATCCTCATCAATTTTAGAGGTTGGAATGTAAAAGGGTCCGTTTAAGGAAATTTTGAGTGTGGAAGAGATTTGGAAAAAAAGTGAAATCATGACCTCTTTTGGAGTGTGTAAGAGGCTTTAAGAGGGAGGAGTGTGGAAGAAGTTATAAGGGAGTGTAAGAGCTTACTTGCATTCCTCTCCTTTCCCATTGACTTTCCCATGTGATGTCACAATATGAGGTAATAAAAAGGCATTTTAATTTTAAAAAATAGAAGTTTACAAAATACCATGGAATTTTACATCTAAATAATGTTTAGGTTAATTAATCAAGGTGATTAATCAAAAAATAAAAGAAAATTGTATTTTTGATGTTCATTTTAAAATTAAATATTCATTTAATTGTCTCAAAATAACACTTGAAAATAGTTAGGTTCATTTGGGGTGAACTTGATAAAATTATCATGATGTTAGAGTGAACTATGCTAATTAGGAATGTGTTGTAAATTTAGCTTAAATTGATGGTTTTGTAGGTAAATTAGACTAATTTATGATTTTTAGTTAATTTTGCATGTGATTGCAGAAGGTCATTCTAATTGCAGTTTAGACATGGAAGTGGTGAAAATAAAGTGTCTAAATTTTCCACCTATTTAAAAAGGTGTTGTAAAACAAAGATGAAGTAAAATAGTTTAAAATAATGAAAAATCATTGAAAATAATTTCAAAAATTAGATGAATAAAAAATTAATGACCCATGATGCCCAATTGGGAGGCATGCGGGGATGAAATACATGGATAGGCTCTCAAAAATGAGAGGAAGAAGCATGAAGAAGAGTAAAATTAACCCATGGATGAGATTAATCCAAATGATTTAATGCTTTAATTCTTTGATATCTAATCACAATAGAGAATAATAAAAAAAATGATGGGCCCCAAATAGGGGGCAATTAGGAAAGAGGCATCCTAAAGTAACACCCTTTGACATACCCCAAATAGGGTGAAAGCTATATTTAAATTAGAAGAAAGATATATTAATTACATTGTCCTAAAGAGGGGAGAATTGATTAACTAATGTTTTTCCCCCAACATGGTGGGTTTGATAGTTGCTTAAAAGATTTTATCTAGTAGGATAGATTTGATTGTTCATTAAAGGACTATTTAATTGAGTTTCACTTCTTATATCGCAAAGGTAACATGAATTGGCATGAGATATTGATATGGGTTCATGTTATAAAGTGGTTATGACTTTTTGTATATGCTCATTTATGGATGTATCTTGAGTAGCATATAAATTAGTAATTTTATTCAGTGATGGTGTTATGAGTAGATAGGGATATTTATTACTACAACATTTACTATTAGATTTCGAAAACTTAATGTTTGATTTTGAATTTGACACTATGCACCATAATTATAAATGAATAATGATGTCATTAGATGTCATAAGTGTAAGAAATTGATTTAAATTCATACGTACAAAATCTAGGGTCAAAATATTGAAAATCAAAACCTAATTGTAAAACATAATGTAATAAACCAAAAGGTAACCGATAAAAGTAAAATAAAAGCACACTAATAGTAAAAAAAGAATGCACACCAAAAAAAAATCAAAAATAAATAAACAAGTAGCTAATCAACCATTGGTGCATGTGTGGACATAAGGTGTTACTCTTAGGAATTTCCCCAAGGGTAAGAGACATGTCAAAAGTATAACTTTGACAACTTTGGTATGAGGCGAATAGAAGAAGAGAAAGGAAGTGGTCGAGATGACCCAACTACCCATGCATCCAAGCACTACTTACATAGTCTATGTGGACATTAAACTAATGTAGTTATCTTAGAAATGGGAGGATATCAAATAAATGGTGATGTGGAATTGAAATGATCATGGAAAGATAAGAGGTTCCCACCTAGGAAATGGTTAGAATGCAAAGGGAGGATTACCCACACTAGAATATAAATAATTTTGACCCAAAACAAGACCAAAGGCAACTAGTGAACAAGAGGACACGTGGTGAAAAGTTTTTATATCTTTATCTCTTTTGGAGGTTTTAAGCCTTTTTTTCTAAATTTTTGATTTTTTAATATTTTTTGGAATTTTCAAGTTTTTAGGTATTTTTTAGGCTTTATATCTCTTTTATAAATTTGAAGCCCCTTTTTCTAACAAGGTATATTTAATAATAATTAGCAATTAGGATGCATAAGGGGATATAAATGGATAAGGGATACATCTAACAAAGGAAAAAATAACCTTGGGTAGGGGCTCAGATGCCTAACTCACAAAATGGTGAGAGCATGGCTTAAAAATGATCAAATAGTGGCAATATCATGGCTTAAAAATGCTTGAAAAATAGTGAGAATGTGTATTTAAAATTCCCACAAAATGGTGAGAACATGGAAATAGGGGTGGCCAAGTTAACCTTTAAAATTGAGCATTGCCTACATAGTCCAAATAGACATCATGCCATTGTAGTTCAACCTATAATGAGAGATATTATTAATCAACAATGAGTTGAAGTAGGAAATGGAAAAGTAATATTAATGGTATAGGATTTGGTAAAATTTAAAATATGTAATTTCAAGAATAACTACATAGAAAAACCATGTCGAATTGCTCTGAGATACTATTTTTAGGGATGTGTTGATGATGACCAAATTACCTTACTAAATATTTCTTTAAATTTGGCATTTGAATCTGTCTATTATATTTGTGAACTAGAATCAAGATTAGGATGGTAATAGTATTGATAATTAACATCCCCCTATTCCAAGAATGGGGACCCTCCTTTCTTCAATTTTATAAAATGCCCAAGATGATAAGCATATTAAACAATTATGTTGCTACATGGCTTTGATTTAATTTACCAATACTTGTGTTTCTAAAAATTTTGTTTAATCATTCATTTTATAATAAGTATTAACACTTAGAAATATTTAAATTATTACAATTTTTCTTTAATTTTTTATTCAGTAATGAATTATTGACCATGGAAGATTCAATGATGTGCATATAGGCTTTCACTAAGGGAGTTAGACCTGGCCCTTCAATAGACATGAACATAATAAGATTTGATGGGTTATATTTGACTAACATTATATTGTGTTTGAAGAATTTACTTTTAAAAAAAATCTTTAAAATTGTTTAAATTTTCCTAAGGTGGGAAATGACGTCTTCAAAAAGCTAACTTAGTTTCTCACTTGACCTTGTAGGATGTCAAATTAAAGTTATAATTTATGATGCCTCATATGATGTCAAAAATTAGACTGTGACTTAAAAATATAGGTATCCATGTCATCGAGCCTTGTAATTCCTAAAGATTCATTACACCCCACACAAGGTACCTAGAGTAAATATACCAAGTCCATGAGCTACATGGATTCATCTAGAGATCTTGTAAAGAAGATAGCCATTGTAATTCAAATCTTAGGGCTACATGTCATAATATTATCCCCTTACAAGTGATCCTATTTAATCCAAGTTTACATGCATCCACCACACATCCCTCCATGATATATAATCTAATGAGATGCCACTATGTGTCTTAAATCCAACCAGCCATACTCGAGTAGCCTTCCAAGAAGGATGTGTGTCCCCCTTGGATTCATCCAAGGTTACCATATGTCTGCACCATGTTACATCCATCCAAAGATCATGATATCTCATAAGGTAGACATGTGGGTTGTACTCGAGCTATCTGATCAAATTTCAAAAGTATATTGTTGTTTGAAGCACCTTCTAAGAATGACACGTGGTTAAAGAACAACAAATAGCTTATGAAAATGATGTGTGTCCCTTTTGGACATGCACATTGATGCCACATGTCATTCCCATACTATTTATATTTGAGATCCACTAGATCCCCTCTAAGAGAGATGAATGTCTCCACTTGAGCCATCTGATTAGCACCAAGTGGCCAATAGTTATCCAAAAGCATTCTGAGAGAGAAACTTGGTAAGGAAAGTGTTTTATTATTTTTGGGAAACTAGCATTTAGTTTCTAAATAATAAGGGATCTAGAATAAGGGATAAATCTAGTTTAATAAGGTAAAATATAGATTTTTATCAAATAAATTACATGAGGAGAAGAAATAAACTTATTCAAAAATGGGCTGAAATAGATCATTTAAGGGTTAGAAAATGAGATGCAGGACTGGGACATTGTCTAGAATTTGGATCTAGACTTCATTTTTTGATTGGACAGGAGCATTAAAATTTGATAGGAGTGGCACTGGTGTTATTGTCCACTTTTTCCACTATTATCCTAAAGATTTAAGCTTTTTAAGTTTTGTTTTCCAGGTCAGTGTGAGCTTGTGTATCAAATATCAAAGGCTAGTATTCAATAGAGCTCATTATAGGTATGTTTCTATCTCCAAACCTTGTATTCATCTACACACATGGTAACAAAAGATGCATCAAAATCAAAAGGGGAAAAAACTAGGTTAGGGTAAGAATAATCACATGATCTAGAACCCCCATTATCTTAATCACTACCTACATTAACCCTCAACCTAGGGTCTCAGATCCAATGTAGTTCTCCCTTAGGGAACATGCATAATCAATGTGCACAATAGATGAAAGAATAAATTTCACCTAGGCCCTTCCTTAATCAAGAATGTAAATCTATGTGTGATGAAAAATGCTGAGCTATAATATATATTAATGTTTATTATGTCTAATGTGCTAAAGTAGTAAGTGTTAGATATAAAATGCGTTATGTAATCCTTTATATAGGAGACTTTATTTTGAATTTGGGATATTTATTTACATTTGGTTGACATTGGGAAACCTAAGGATGAATCTAAGAAAGGGGATGGGACCTATTGAGTGAAGGAAAATGACTGTTGGAGGTGAAAATGGCTTTGGACAAGAGTGCTAGAAATAGACACTAGTGGCATTGATGTTGTTGTCTAACCCTAGTTCTCCTATCCTATAGTCTTGGGACCTAGGGGATGGAAAGAGGATAGAAAAACTAACTTGGCTGAGGTGGAATGACTATTTTAAAGTGTTTAAATGATTGGGAATAGGGAAAAATGTGTTTATAGCATGTAACAAGATTGAGATGACTAAAACAAAGGACATGGTCAAATGTGAACAAAGCTCATATTCTCCAATTAGAGTCTCCTATGAAAGGACTGTGAAAAGGCATGATATGTGTGGTTGCTTGAACAATTTAGGGTGTATACATTTCCCCCCCTTTTATTCTAGTGATGTAATGAAATGAAGTACTAGAGTAAAGGAAATAAAATAAAATAAAATATGTACCTGAACCTACTTGTGTGGAGATAAGTGTGCAGAAAAATAGTTAAACTCACTTCTTGGCTAGGAAAGTGGATGGAGAGTTGAATAGTTCCTAGACAAAGAAGGAAATCCCTAAAATAGATACCCCTTGTATTCAATTTGAAAGTGGAATATATATAATATGGAGAAGAAAGGCAATGCTTTCCCCTTGTGTTGAATATGACTGGAATGAGAAATATTCAGAGGTCCAAAACTAATGTCTACCCTATGTTCCATATAAAATCATGTAATCTCGAATGTGTGTATATAATCTATATGTTATGACAAATGAAATATATCATGCACCCACTCTGAATAATCTGAACTACAACTAAGAAGTGCTTGGAGGTCCAAAACTAATGTTTATCCTTTGTCCTATATAAATGCATATATTTAGGGTTTAAGTAGTACTATGGACCAACCACTGTAGATGATCATACGGTCTAACCTGGTGACATCTTTGGTATAGATGGGTGTAATATAAAATTCTAGTAAATATGTAAGAAGAGAATGGCATGTCTTTTCCATTATAATCTATATAATCTTGGATGATGAAGAACATGAACATCTGTGCGATACCCCCAAATCTGGTATATGAGTGATGCATATGTATAATCTATAAATCTATATAATTACATGTGAAATGAAATATCATGCCATGTCCCATGTGAAAAACTAGAGATCAAAATAATGTGCCCTGTGCTATTCCTATAACCTATTATCTAGTCTTATAGCTATGTCATGCTATATGAAGCTGTATGTATGAGACATGGAGAAATGTACATGCCCCTAAATCTGGTATCTAGTCTAAATCTATATCAAATTCACTATGAATCCATATAATCCGAACTAATATATATCTGACTAATCTATGTATCTATAAACTAAATGTATGTCCCTTTTAATGTCTTGAGTAATGTTGAATGACCCATGAAATATAAATCACTATATATTTTGACCGATCTAAGCTAAATACAATAATCTAAATACTAAAGGTGTAAAAACCATGATGAGTGACCCATGTAGTCTAAGTTACTATATATTTTGACTGATCTAAGCTAAATATAATAATATGAATACTATAGGTGTAAAAATCATGTTGAATGACCCATGTCGTCTTAATCACTATATATTTTGATCGATCTAAGCTAAATCTGATAATCTAACTACTATGTGTAAGAATCATGGTGTATCCATCTCTGAGAGTGATTAGTCATGTTGGATAAGTGTAGGAATAGGAATATAGGAATGATTCCCCCCTTTTGGGGAGAGGGATAAGATTTGTGATAGAGGAGGTTGAGCCAAAAGTGATGATTAGTGGCATAATGATAAAAGCAAGGTTGGTATAGTTTGAATTGATTGTGAAGTTGATTGATTGATTATACTAAGTTGTTTTGAAATTTTAATGAGTTGTTGATTGGTTAGGCTAAATTATTTGATAGTTGAATTATTCTTTGGTTGGTTATGACCAAATTGAATGTCTGGGTAAAAATTTGGTATAGAGATGTGTGTGTCATAGTAGGAAGATAATGTAGTAAGAGAGCAAGGCCTATATGATATAAAAGGTATCATTGTTATGATTCTATGGAATAAAATGGTTTGTAAAATAGAGTTATAGGGTTGAAGTTATAGGAAAAATGGAAAAATGCTATTTTTCTTTGAATGAGAAATTTGTTTGATATAAGAAAATTGGATTTATTTTTATTCATTTGTGCATTGACTAGGTTGAGATTTTGGAGCTATGGAGTAGGAGTTATGTTGAGGAGATGAGCACCTATCATGACTTGATTTGAGTAGTTGGTAGCCTAGATTAAGGTTGGTTGGGATATTACCTTAGAAAGTAGTTAAAATATGTGATTTTTTCCTATTTAGAAGCTTGTTTTTGATGTTTTGAAAATGTATGTCTAATGTAGTGTTGTAATTTTCCATGTAGATGGAGTGGAAGGTGCTCAGGATGAAGCACAGGATGGGGCATGAGGTAGAGATGATGGGTTTTAAGAGGCCATCATTGAGTCTACACTTTTCAAGCTCAAATGACATGTTCCTAATGATGTTATGGAGGAGGGTTTGATAGAGAGAGCAATAGTTACAGTTGGTTTCTATGATCATTTATTTAATAGGGCTGTTATATCTATAAATACATATGTTAAGGTAGTGGGAGAGAGATGCGCTGAGGGCTGAGTGAGATAGGTATATGATGCCTCCACCTAATTATGGATCAATGAGTATGTGGATTATGGATGAGTAAACTAATTTTTAGAGGTGGTATGAAAACTTGCATGAGGAGTATGGTTGGTTACTAGAATGAGATAGTAAACATAAGAGGCATTCAAGAGCTCAAGGAGGTTTGAGGTCATTGAGTGATAGGCTAGACTATAGACTAGTACTGGAGGAGAGAGTGAGACTGAGAGTGAGGACATGATACCCATTCATGATTGATTGTATATTGATACGATGTATATGTTTTGAAAACATTGTGATATATATGGGTATTTTTTGGATTTTGAATCATGCATATTATGTTGTGGGATTTGAAATATATTGTTGTATTCATTACATATGGTTTTTTAGAAGTAGTTGATTTGTTATTAATGTTGAGGCTACACATGTTTGGTAAAATGGTACTTAGGATATGTGATTTGATTATTTTTATAAGTGTGATGTTAGGTTTGTATTTCAATTAGTATGTAAGTAAAGATTTATATTTGGTTTGTAATTATATGTGAGAAAAAGTTATGTTAGTTTTTGCAATTGGGAAATTGTTGGGATAAATTGAGCTAGTTTAAGATTGGTAAATTATTTGGATGGGTTGAGTTGGTTTAATGTTGGTAAAATAGGATCTGGTAAGATCTAAATTTTTTATAATCTTGGTTTTGGCTATGGATATTTTATTTGGAGATAGGAATGCTAGTTATTTGTATATGGGATGTAAGCATGCTGTGCATATTACTTCCCTGAGAGTGGCTCAAGAATACAAAGGCTAGCTAGACCTTTGGCTCTATCATTGCCTTACTAAGTGAAGATATGAACTGATGATGGTATGAATGTGCATCATATCACTCTATATGTATCACTATTTATACCCTATTGGCCAACTAATTAAGTATCCATACTACTCATGCTATGTAGGAATATGCTCTATATCTAATACCATCTACTATGTACTAACTGTAGCTAGACATGGAGATTTTATAAAATGTAACTTTATTAGTCATGTAACTAAAACTGTGTGCTATGAAGAAGGCTCATCTATTTGTAATCATATAATTTGTGGCCTTTTTTATGATGTGTATGACTGAGCATAAATCAAGCCAAAGCTAAAACCTATGATGTAGGCTCATTTAATCTCAATCATAGTGGATTGATACATGATATAGGACCCAAAAAATCTAGTTGTAGTGTATATTTCTCATGTGTAGTACTCTATGATGTGGGTTCATTGAATCTTAATTATAGTAGATTGTTACGTGAGATAGGACCCAAAAAAATTGGCCATAATGAATATTTCTCATGAGTAGTATTCTATTACAGTGCCTATGACTCTGTTGGATATGTGTATGGAGCTATATTATGTACTTCTTAGACTATAGTGTTATAATGTAGTTTTCTCTCATTATATAGGTTTTCAAATCTTCTAAATATGTGGAATATGAGATCTCCTATGAAGCTCTATCCTAGAACTTTTATTACTCTCACAATGAGTGACTAATGATTCCTATAAAGGAATGTATTGGGATGACTCAATCATTGAAGAATAAGGTTTTTGGTTGTATGATGAAGGATATCTCAGTGCCCCTATGTAAATGTTATGATTCCATTATCCACACATTTATTAATGTAATCTCTGAGTCTATAACAATTTTTATCTCTATGTTAACAGATACGATAATAGTTACAAAAGGGTTGATGTAGCTATTTTTGTAATAGATGTGGATCTCATCGATGAGTAGAAGGTAATGTGATTAACCTCCTATCTAGTAGTGTTTATAATATGATAGATGGGATATCCTGCTCTGAATCATACTATAATGGTGTCTTGATGTTTTATTTGTAGTGCATACTGTAGATTATACTTTGGAGATGGGCTCTTTGATATTTAATTTGATTTTTTGGTTGTGGTATCCTATCTTGTTTAAGACATGGTGGATTTTGGATGCTAAGAGCTGTAGATATGATTAATTGAATCTACCTCAATCAATCCCAATTTCTTTTCCAAAGATAGAACTTTATAACATAAGTGCTTAAAATAAGACTATGTCTGATATAGTAGATGCTCGAGGAGAGTTTGGTGAAGTCCTTTAATAAACATATGTTGGATTTATAAATCTAGTAGTTTGTATATCAATCTTAGCATGTGATTCCTTAATCATAAGATATAATCACTAACTAGCTCTGAATTATTCTGATGCAAAGTTGTAAGTTTCTCATATGCAATATGAGGGCCCAGGTTTTCTATGTAATGTCTAAAAAATGCCTCCTCTAAGTCATCATATGTATGCAAAGAACCAATGGGGAGTAGATGAAAGAACCAATTTTGTACTTACCCCACTAATGTTTACTAAAATAACTTGAGTAGAATCAAATGAATCACATGAGATGGCAAAGCCTTATGAAAGGCTTGAAGGTTTATAAATTCATCTCTAGTTCCATCAAAGTGAGGCAATGATGGTACCTAGAAATGCTTAGGCATTGAAGTTTTTATGAATGTATTTAGAAGTGGGTTATCATGTAGGTCATTGGCATCCATCCAAGATTTATAATCCTTATTTTCCAAGGTAAGGAGATGTACTTGGTGTTGTAATTCACCAACTACATGCATTAAAGATATAATCTCCTAGGATGGTACATTAGTATCTTAAAGTGGTTCATTTGATCATTAAATTTGATTTTTAATTTTAGTCATGGGAATGCTACATTTAGAAATTAGATCATAAAGGGGGGTTGTGCTCACTTGAACCTTGGGAGCAATGGTACCTTGGACCTTACTAGAGGGATGTGGGCTACCATTATCTTTAGGTGAAGAGTGAGAATTGGGTTCTACTATAGTGAGGGGTGGCTTTGGGGATTCATTGGTATCTTTATGTTTTAGTGAATCACATTCTAATTGAGTAGGAGATGTGATATTAGCATTAAATTTTGCATTATTTGAAATAGAATCATTCATAGAAGTAGAAGTAACATTTAAAAGTGCATTATGGTTGAGAGGAGTAAGAGAAGAGTTAGAAATATGAGATGCATATTCTTCTTCACTATGTACATAATAATCATCATTGTTCCTTGCATTGCCAACATTTGAATATTATTCATAATCACTCTCATTTTCATATTCATTTACATGTTCACTATCTTATTCATTATCATTTTTAGTGTAACTAGGGAGAGGTGTATGGGACTATGTTCTAATGGGGTAAGACTATGATTGACCACTTATATAGGTATCTTTACCAGTTTACCCAAGAGGTATGTAGTGGTGGTGTGAGTGAAGCTACCTTATTGCATTTTTGGGTTTATGAGCATATAGTAGTTGTGTAGTTGATAGGATTTCTAAGGGAGAGGTGGGAACCCCCATAGACATATGGGGAGTAGTGGATGAGTACAATGGCTATTAGATCTCCTAGGATAGATTACTATAGACAATTTTAAGATATATTGGTGGCTTAAGATATCATATGGAGGCCTTATATATGATTCTTTAGGTGGCTCAAGGATGGAGTGTAGTTATGGTACATGAGGGCCAGTTGCTAGTTACATGACTAATAGGTTGGATTATATGAGTGATTTTAGTATGATCACATGATTAGATAGTTTGGGGTACCACAAGATGTGCCCCCAATAGCATGGGTATGGTTGAGGAATACACAGGCACCAACAAGGGTAGGAGCTCATGAAAGGCCTATTGAGGCTGAGTTAGCACTATTACCTTTTGATTCATGAGATGTGGATATAGATATTCCTAATGTAGATGATGTTGGATGCACTGAAGCATATACCACATGGTGGGCAAGGCATCGATGGGATCTATTATATATTGTTGTTGGAGGGGATGCCCCTAAGTATGAGGACACTACTCCAATCTAGATGATGGAAGGTAAGCATTGATTATATTTGAATTATTTTATTATTATATACCAATTTAGGGTGTGTACAGAAAGCTATGATTTTATTTCAAGAGAACCACCTAGCAAAGGAAAGCTTTGATTTCCCATGAAAGTGATGCATGGCACTCTCATGACCAATCAAAACTAAAAGACACTACCTGAGATCTTACTATGAATGGAAATATGCCATGTGGTAGGATACAAATGAGTCATCACACAAAGCTACATTCTAAGAATCCATAAGGCAATCAAAAGGTGCCACATGTCAAGATTTTGATCTGACTAGGCAACTTAGTCATATTCAGGCTTTATGAGTATTTAGATGGATCAAAGGTGGTAGCCACATGTCAAAAGGTGAAAATATTAAACTTTAAAGTTAAAATTGATGGAAAATTAAAGATGAATTCAATCTAAATTTGAATTTTAGTGTAATTAATTACTAAAAGCAATAGTTTAAAGATTGTTTCAAATATATGAAAATTTGACAAGATCACCATTAATATGGCATGAACTCAGATCACCATCAAAATTTCATTAATTAAAGTAATATTTCAAAGGGATACATGATTAAGGCTATTGTTATCTACATTGAAGCTATATGTGTTTGCTTTCTTTGTTTTCTATACTCTCACAGTTCAACAAAGCTCAAGCTACTTACAAATTACACTTCTAACCACCATTATCGAAGCTTGAAAGTTGTAGAAGGATACCAAAAAGACATTTATTTCTACCAAGAGTATTGAAAAAGATGACATAAGTAGGTCATTATACTCTAGGTAAGAGCAGTCCCTTTGGGAATGATGACTTTATATTCTAGTATGGTACTTTTGTCATCTTCAAGGATACCAAATTCATTCTTAAGGACATCACATCTAAAGACTTGCACTATAGTAGCATGTATTTCAATGTGGAAGAAACTAGGGTTTTTGATGAGGAAAAGACCATGACTCATATAATCCAACTAGATTTAGATATCATAGACATTAATATAGTTAGTCTTTACAAGGTTGCAGTTAAACTAGAGGTCATGCCATGCACATCCTAGTTTATGGTATTTTTTGGAGGTTAAAGTGTGAAGATAGGCTACTCAAGATAATGTCCCAAGGGATCCTGATTAATTTCATAGCATGAACAATATTTGAGATGTATTATGACCTTACCTAGCCATAGATAGAGTATAACTATCTCATCATTGATAACTAGTATGAAGTACACTCCCCAAAGAAGGTCTTGGCTTCATGGGTAACCGACCTAATAGGAGACATTTTCATGGATGATCAAGGAAAATTGCCCATCCATCAATTCAAACAAGGATTTAGGATTGGCCTAGCCCTCTTAAATAGATTATTTAGAAATCCACACATTGCCTATGTAAATATAAGGTCTATTTCATTACTCCTAAAAAACTAAAAAATTATCCCACTGGGGAAATCATCAACAATAATTTGGTATATACAATTTTAGGACACTTATAAGAATGGTTCCCCCTTTTTCATGATGAGATACTTGAAGGATGAAGTATGTGAAAATACTTAACTAGGTCAAAATTCATGGTCTCCTAAGTGTCAAGAGGTTTTGTGTCAGCTTTTCTTTGCAATGTACATTCATCAGTTCAAGTATAATATCAGAGTGATTATAAAAAATTATACTTAGTGGTTTACAAGTTGATCACTAAATTTGAGATGCAGAGGGTTCCCCTAAATGTTAGGCAAACCTTTAGGGACATGGGTAGCTACTAGCTACACCCAGACTGCATAGTCATCTAAATAGAAGGAGTGATGGTAGACTCCTTTAGACTGCCAAGGTATGTGCTGATGAAGTTAGCTGAGGAAGAAATGGACTATCAATTTTTGTATGGAGTTGATGGATATTTCAATAAAAATATAAAGATGACCTCCCATAAGGTTCCTTTCAAACTTAGGAGACTAGAATTACAAAATGGCATGATATTATTGTAGCTACTAGGCATAAGGATTCATACCTATTGCCTAAAGATGACTTCAGACTATGGGACCCCAATAGTGTCATTGCCAAGCATGTTTTCAAATTAAAGAAAGATGTAATAATAGATTACAATAATTAATAAGAAGTCCATGAGTGGATATATAGAGATGCTATGAATGATGAGGTGGTACTCAAGAATGTAGTGAAAAAGAACACTGAGCTGGAGATGAGACTAGATAGGGAGAAGAAAAAGGAAAATATTACCTAGTCTCAATCACTACCAACACATGGGAACATGCTTGATGTTGATTATGAGGAAGGGTAGGATGAAGAATAATAAGACAACATTCCTCTTATTAGGAACAATACATATATACCTCCACCACTTTCTACTTCAAGTGGTCAAGACCAACCTCCAATATTTGAACAAGGATGATATAATAGTTAGTTTAACCCCTCCCAAAAAACTACAATAATCTCTACATATGTTATGGGATCCATTCTCAAAATCCTAGGTAAACTTGACCCTATTGATATTGACCTTGAGAAATTACAATAAGGCATTGAGCTCTCTATGGAAAAAATGTAGACATTGGCTGGAAAACGCATTAAGAAGGTCTACTAGAGTAAAAGGGAGCCCAAGAATACTATGATAGGGGAAATAATCCCTCCATCAGCTTATTAAGTGACCACCGATGCCACTATCACACTTCATGCCACTTTTGGAGAACTAGCTCCTAATGCAAGTACCTTCCCACTACCAACTTTTCCAATTGAAAGTACATATACTTCTACTTCTACTTATGTGTTTTCTCCTCCCACTATTTCTCCCCTATTAGATTCAATATCATCAGTCACTGAAACTACCACTACTCAACCTTAATTGACACTAGCATGAGCCACACTAGTAGTTATTTAGGATTTTCCATCTCCCACTTCATTTCCCATGCCACTTCCAATATAGCATCTTCATTAGGCACTAGTGCTAGCCAAGTTATTAGTTCCATTTATTCTTATGCAATAATAACTAGTAAATCACTTGCTATCAGTTCACATATATTAGCTAGACCATTAAGGCCCATTTCAAAGATTTTTACCTTCCCAAATCCACCTTTGCCTGCATCCCCATTTAATGTTACTATGACTATAAAGGTGAGTGTGCCTCCAAAATTACCTTTATTTATTTTAAACATGGGCCCTATAAGAACTCTATTTAGCACACTTGGGCATATAGACCTATTAAGCTTATCTCACATTCCTACTATAGCTATAGCTTCTTCCTTGACCTAAGAAACTCCATTGTAGACACCTCCAACAAAGCTAACACCTACTACTATCCCAAATTAGGACAAAGATATTATACATGTAGAATGACAAGAGAGACCTTAGGTGGTCCTATTTGCACCACAAATTGGCATGAGATTTGATGATTTTATAGGCACAATGAAGAGATTGGTGAGGAGACAAGTTGATTAGCCCCAATCTAGCTCAGTGGTGGCCCATGAAATTAAAGAGTCCCTCTTCAATTTGACAAAGAATAGGAAGGCTAGTCCAAGTGATTTGGATGAGTATGTAGAGGACCCTATATCCATGGTCCATGCCAATGTAGAATCCATAGTGGCCTTAATGAAAGGCATGTAACAAGAGATGATGAGGCCAAGGGAGCAAACACTTCCTATAGTGCCAAATAACACCATAGTATAGATAATCAATGTTATCATAAATGTCCTCAATCTATACAAAGTTATGAAAAGTAGGTAAGAGGATGGGACTCTGTAGTATAATATGGTCATTAAATATGACCAAAAACTTGTACTTTATGATGCCAAGTTGGAAAACTTGGCTAGAGTTACAAGAAGTAAAAGATTCCTAGACCTCAAGGTATTTCCACTTAAGTATATCATCATAGTAAAAACCATAATGATGAATAGAAGAATGATTTTGAAGAGGTGGTTGTAATAGGTCAAGGATGTAACTACATCATTAGAGAAGATAAATTTCAAGATTTCCCTATTGCTGAAGGATGCCATGGTCACTAGGGTGACCAAACCAGATGCCACCTTCATAGATGACCAAGAATTTAGGGATCAAATGAAGGTGTTTGTTTCAAAGTTCCAATATAACATAGCCAAGGCCAGGACTTCCACTAAAGTAATGAACATTGTGGGTTTTTCCAACTAAACGCTAGAGAGAGCCAAGGCCATTGAAGAAACACTAAGGCATATACTTATGGAGCATGGAAGGCTCATTCAAGAAATGCCTAACTTATTCTATCCCATGATCCAAGAATTTAGCCAAATCAACTAGGATTAATTAGAATGTGTAGAAGTTATGACAAGTGAAGAGGAAGTAACAACAAGCTAATCATCAACCTCCTCTAGGGCCTTGAGGAATATTCAACTTAGTCTTGTAAATTTAAATCTATAATATTCCATTATAATATGTGCTATTTTATCCACTTGGCTATATTTGGGAATATTTTAATGGGACCACTTGAAATTTTATATGAAATTTTGAGGCCTATATATAGGGGTATTTCCCCTCATTGTAAAGGAGGAATAGTTATAGAATTAATACAAAAGAGCCAATAATTCATGAGATTGTTTGAATGATTTATTATCTATTCTATAAATTATAATTCTCATGCTTTAGATAATTAATAGTTTCCTTTATGTTGAATAATTTGGAAATAATATCAACATATGCATATCTATTGGTTTCAGTTTAATGCTAGGCTAAAAAATCTGCTAGTATATGTGCTTTGTTTTCATCTTATTTACAATTGAATGTGCTTATGCAAATTTATGTGAATGAGTAACTTGTGTGTAACATATGATTTTATATCCATGCATTTCATTTCCTTTAAAGCTTCAAACACATTCATTTAGCTTTGAGTATTACACTAGGGTTGGTGAATGTCAAATTTCTATGTTATTGTTATAAAAGTTAGAAGAAATAACACATTAAACTATCTAAAACAAACTTTATTTTCTACTTTACCCTACTCACCCTTGGATCCACCCCATGAGTCACTTTAGTTTAACTCATTATATATATATATATATATTCATGGTTTTTTTGTGTTTTGGAAATAATTTTCAAAGTTTAGAATAATTTCACAAAGGTTATCAGGAAATAAGGTGTCACTATGTACAAACTGCTATCCCTATAGCAGGGTCTGCTTGCAAACTTACAAGTGGTGGCCATATCTCTATTATTTTGATATTTTCAATAGTATTTATATAAAATCTCAATCCCAAAGTGTTCTAGGACTTAAAATTGAGTCCATTACTTTCCCCCCATTCCCTAGTGACCTAAGGAGCATATTAAGTGTATCTATAGGAAGGGAAATGATGGTGCTAGAAGGAGGGCCCCTATGTAATTACTTTTATGAATCTTAGTGAAATTATAGTGTAATTCATTATATATATATATATATAATTATTTCAAAGTACACAAATATTTTTGAATAACACTAAGGATTTGTATTATTTATATGAATCTTTGCATTCTTTGGAAGATTTCATCAAAATTAGTGTTCATTTGATGGGAATTTGTTAAATAATTTGGATATTTGTTTAAATTTATGCAAAGATAGGTGAATATCCCATTATTTGGGCATATTTAAGGTTATTTTGATCATATTTTCAAAGGGTGATGGAAATTTGGTAAATAATCTAGATATTTGTGAGAATTTATGTAAAGATCAATCACTGAGACCTTGTTTGTACTAAATCTAGGCATTTAAGATCTTGGTTACTATAATTTGTTTGAGATTGAGTAAACCTTTTCATAGATTTGTTTTAAAATATGTTTTAAAATTATTAAAAACTCTTAGGTTGTTAAATTAGGTATGGAAATGCTTTTAATACAAGTCTAACACTGATTTTTGCAAGCTAACATGTATAATTAATAGTATTTGTATAGATATTGACAACTCTAAGGTTCCAAAGTTTGGATCATTAAAGATCAAGGTAAAGCCATTAAATATGGTTTGTATAGGGAATTTTATATAATAATATTGATTGATGCTTGTAATATATGACACCTACCAAGCTACCTTTGAAATTCCTCTACTCTCTATACCCATTCTGTATCTTGTAGTTACCTATGATTAGAACCAGGTCTCGATCTGAACCTAGGATCCCTTTAACATCCCTACAAACGCATTTCAAGGCTAGAGTAGACAAAGTTAAATGTATAAAGTCTATAACCAATCCAAATTCCCCATCTAACCAAAATTTGGAACCTCTCTTACTAATCATGACATGGTTAGCTGGCACATCCATCAATGTCCCTAGAGCTGTGCATAATCTATCAAGGAACCCAAAAAAATATTTGCCTCTCTTCACCCCCACTGGTAGAGTAACCACTAAAGAGTATATAAATTCATTTAAGTTATTTTTGAAGATGCTTAATGTTATTCATGAGGATGTCACTTGACATATTTTTTCATTTACATTCTAATATTTAGTTTATGATTGGTTCCTCAACTTACCGAAAGATTCCATCACAAGATGGGGTCAGTTCAATGATACTCTTATTGCCTGATTTGGTAGGGTAGTAAGCCCAGGAGTTTTGTACCAATAGTTCACCACCCTTAAAAGAGACATAAAGGAACCAATTATAACATTCAACTCAAGGTTTCAAAAGATGTATAGCCTGACATTCCCACCCTATAAGCTGGTAGATGATTTGGATTTAGATATATAAAAAAATACCTTAGACCTAATGATAGTTGTCTTCCTAAGAAGATCCTTGAATATTTACATGTTGCCTTTAGCATATGCTAAAGCCATCTATATTGATGAAAAAATTCACCCACAGGGACATCCCTCCTTTGCTATATCAAAAAATAACCCAATGATGCCTTCTATAAATGTCATACCCAACTTGAATCAGAATCTGCCTATACTAAATCAAGTGATAGTAATTAAATAGTTGACATTAATCCATGTTGTACCCAACCAATAGCTAGGATTCTTCAACCAAGTGAATGTTAGAGCACATACCTAGAATAATATCAGTTAAGCACTAGTGCCCATAAATAATACAAATTTTCAAATTACAACCCAAAATAAGAACTCAGAGCCTTTAAGTGGAGAATTAGATTCAATAGAGAGAAGCATTCAAAAACATGCTAATGATTTCTTGGATCTCAAGAAATAGATGGGAAATATTGGTGAGATTTCTAATAGAAATTATAACTTCTAGAGTTATAATAAACCATTTTATAAGTATAAAAATAATAGCAAGCAACCTTTGAGCAAGTTTCTCAAGATCAACATTTTTGAGTTAGCATTGCCTAAGTAGTGTTGAGTGCACAATACATCCAGACATAAAGAACTAGATTATGTTGAATTCTGTCATGCATTCAAAGCCATTCAGAGCCAAATAGAGGGTTTCAAGATGAATCCCACTAATCAAAATAATGCTAAAGGATCTGATAATACCAATGATGCTTCTAAAGCCCCTAAAATAGTCTTCATGGTTGAGACCTATGATTTTCCTAGTCAAGATGAAAATGAGCCTAAAGATAATGTTGAGGAGGTACATGCCCTATGTATTAAGAAGTAATGGTCAAAACCCACCTCTAATAAATTTCACCCCACATAATAAAATAGATACACCTATTGATGATAGGACAAACAATAATCCTCCACCCTCTAAAGGTAAGGAAAGTCAACCAATGACAAAAGCTCCTTGCACAACATTAAAAGGTGGATACAAAATAGTGGAAGATATGAAAAATATAAAGACAAACATAATGTTTCATGAACTCACTCAAATTAATGAATAACATGATTTTCTATTGAAATCATTGAATAAAAAGCCTAGATCCAAAAAATCTAAACTAGCTCATCTAAATGTGGTAATGTATAAGAGTAAGCATGAAGTTCCATCATTTTTGTTAATTGTAAGGATTTTTGGTAAAAATATTCATAATTTATTTCTTGATTCTAGTGCTTTAGATAAAATTATGCCTTTAGGAATCTATGAAAAATTGGGATTAAACCTAGTCAAATCAGAGAATATAGTAGTGCAATTAGGTAAATAAAGAGTGAAGGTTATAGGCAAATTGTTAAATATTCACATGTAACTCACCCATGAACCCCACATCCAACATTTCATCAACATTAAAGTCATTAACATACCTAATGCTTATGAATTGATATTGAGTCATGATTGGAATAAATACCTTAATGGATATATGTCCACTGATTTCTCCTACATGTGGCTATCTTGGCACAAAATTCCCAATCAAATCAAGGTTGACTGAGAACCCAAAATGAAATACATGATCATAGAATACAATAATAAAAATGAAAAGGTAAATTACCAATACTTTTGATTAGGTGTTTACACTTTGGAAACCACTAATGTTGCTGTAGATGAAAAGGTGAAAGAATAAAGTAAAGGTCCCTAGACGCTACACTTTGATGATGTGCAAATTAAATAAGGTTCTAGCTTGGAATTGTTCTAACAAATCTTAAAGGTAAATATTATCTAGAATTTTATAGATTATAGTTTTCTTGTACTAATAATTTAACAAAATATGAAGATCTTATTTTAGGACTTCAATTTGAAATAAAAAATAAGGTAAAATATCCATGATGATTCAAAGTTAGTTGTTAATCAGGTCAGGAGAAGATATCAATGTAAGCTTTCTTGTTTAATAAAGTATAAATTTAGAGATTGGAATTTTATTGAGTATTTTGACTCATTTAATATTATTTCCTTTCCTAGGGAGTATAACCAATTGCTATATGCTCTATATTCAATAAGAACAAACCTAGTTCCTCTAGAGCCTTTGAACTTGTAGGAGTTTACTGTGGAAATAATTTCATGCCCCTCTATGCTAGACAATATCAATCAATTCCAAATTTTTGATGATGATATGCAGATAATTAACTTCCTGTGTAATTTTGGCATATTTAAATCCCACATTATTAATGAATAAGATGAAACTTATGTACAAAATTCAAAGGACACTAAAGATGGAGTGATCCAAATCAAGGAGAACTAAATCTCCAAGGGCATGATCTCATTAAAAATTATGTTTGACCTAGATAAACAAAGAACTTAAGATAGATAACCTAAGGTGAGTGAAAAAGATTATAAGCAAGTCAATCTAGGAAATCTTGGGAATGATCAAAGTGTTAACATTGATTCAACTTGCACTGATGAAGAGATGAAATAAGCCACTACAATTTTAACCAGGTGTAAACATGTCATTACCTGATCATATGATGATATTAATATATTTGATATTAGTGTGATTAATGAAACTATCCCCTTAAAAGAGGGTTACAAACCCTTTAAGAAAAGATAGAGACTAGCAAATCCAATGTTAGAACCACTGATTTATAAATAAGTAAATAAATTACTAAATATAAGGATAATCTTTCCCATACAACACTTAACATGGGTTATAAATCTTGTGCCAGTCTAAAATAAAAATGGATAAATTAGACTCTGTGTCGATTTCAAAAACTTGAATAAATCATCCAAGAAGGATAATTATCCCTTTCCATATTTAGACAAGGTCATTTAATTGGTGAGTGGGTCTAGAATGATGTCATTCCATGATGATTTTTAAAGCTACAACCAAATCCTAGTGAATACAAGTGATAGAATGAAAATTACCTTCACCACCAAGTGGGGAACATTTGGATATAAATGAATGCCATTTGAATTGATCAATGTAGGATAAATTTTCCAATGATAAATGGAACATGCATTTGAAGTATTGATAGGTAAGTGTATCATTATTTACATGGATGATCTAACATTTTTTGTAAAATCAAAGGTGACAACATGATGCATTTGGAACAACTGCTAGAGAAGTACAGGCGGTATGGCATTTATTTAAACCCCAAGAAGAGTATCTTTCATGTAATTTAAGGAAGAATTCTAAAACATGTAAATCATCTAGGAAGGTATGACTATTGATCCTGATAGGATAAATGTAATTTCAAAAATATAAATCCCTAATAGCAAAAAAGAGTTGAAATCTTTCTTTGAAAAGATTAATTTTGTAAGAAAATTTATCTCTAGTTTTGTAGAGATCGTAAGACCACTCAATGTCATGTTGAAGATAGAATGGATTGTTGAAGCAAAGAAGGAATTTCAAGACATTAATGATTCTATTATTCAAGATCCTATTTTGATAATTCCTAATTTTAACAAAGACTTTTATTTATACTTTTTTGCTTATGATCACATTGTTGTCACTATCTTGATGCATAAAGAGAATGACAAATAACACTCTATAACATTCATGAGAATTAACTTGAAGAATGTAAAATTGAACAATCCTATTTTGGATAATCAAGCCTACACTCAAGTGAAGGCCATCAACAAGCTCAAACACTACATCCTGAAGAACAAGATGTATGTCTAGTGTCTGATCTAGCTACCAAGTTGATGCTAGGACAAAATGAACTTGGAGAACAAAGAGGGAAGTGGATGAAAAAACTCTAAGAATATGATATACAAGTAAAATCTATGAAATTTATTAGAGGCCATTGTCTAATCTATCTTATTTCAAATATTGATCCATGTATTGACATTTTCAAGGTTGAAACAAGTCAAGTGTCTAGTGGTGATTGGTATAAGGATATTATTCACTATTTTCTACATAGAGTGTGTCCCCCACACCTTAAAAGAGAGAAAAAGGGACCTCAAGGTGAGATCATATCATTTTATGATCAAAAGAGGAGTCCTCTATAGAAAAAATTATGAGTGGATCTATCTAAGACGTGTTTCTAGATCTGAAGCTACAATAATCATGAACAATTTCCATGACAAACTACGAAGTGGTCACCCTTAAGGGCATACCACAACACATAATATATTGAGAGTACGCTAATATTGGCCAACCATATTCAAAGATGCCCATGCTCATGTATGAATGTGTCATCAATGTTAATTGTTTGATTAATGAGAGACAAAGGTATCCATGCTTTTGAAACCAGTGATTAAAGCAAGGCAATTTTCATAATGGGGCCTTAACTTCATAGGAGTGATCATCTTGAACTCCTCAGTGGGACATAAATTTATACTCACTGCCATGGATTATTTCACTAGGTAGACTGAAGCAATGGCCACCAAGAATAGTAGGGCAATTGAAATCATCAAATTCCTAAAAGAAAATATCATCACTTGGTTTTGGATGTCCTTCTATTTAGTATGTGATAATGGCCCAACCTTTACATATACCAAATTCATTGAGTGGGCATATGAAAATCAAATAGTCATCAAGTCTACTTCAAACTACTACCGTCAAGTTAATCGAGTTGTAGAATCTACCAATAAAAACTTGATGAATGCCATCAAGAAATCTTTAGGGAAGAAACCCAAAGAATGGCAGTCCTTACTAAAGTATGCTTTATGGGAAGATAGAACAAGATACAAATAGGTGATCAAGCATCAAAATTTCTAATAATTTATGAACAACAACCTATTTTTCCTATCACTTTAAATCTACCCACCTATGTGTTTTTGTCGAAGTATATGGAAGATGACAAAATAGTATAGTCTCAAATACTAAATATCATCCAAATGAAAGATGCCATAAATGAATCATTGAATAATTTAAGCAAGAATTAGTATGTTATAAAGAGATGATTCGATAAACAAGATAAAATTAAAGCATTTTACATATCAAACTTGGTCATATTATGAGATAAGGCCCACAAGAAGAAAATACAACATGACAAGTTCACTCCTCTTTAGATTGGACCATATCAAGTGGTAGAGATACTAGGCAAAAACACATTTAGGCTTAAAGACATACAAGGTAATGACTTAACCTTGCCAGTTAATGGGAAGTATATGAAACATTACTTTTCTTCTAGTCTATCTCAAAATCTAGAAGGATAATAAGCTTATTTAGAGTTAAGCTAGTTAAGATTATGGTAGTTTCCTTTCTTGCTTTGCTTTCATATTGTGTTATTTATTGCTTTATTAGTTTGGTCCTAAAATGGGAAGAAGGCATTGCTGGTTATAAAAATTGGTCATCCAAAGTTTGGAAACCTCTAGTAGTGTTTAAATTTAGAAAATATGGGTGGGGTTAATAAAGGTTAGTTTTCTCGTGAAATTCTTAAGTCATTTTAAGGTTGTAATATAGTTTAGATGAATGAACATTTACTTGAATGAGAGTTTGAATCTATGTGGACCATCATACTATTATTTAAAATTCACCAAGAAAATTTCCAAGGTAGAAATTGATATTTGAAAATGAATTACATCTAGACTATGTCTTGACAAAACCTTACACTTGGCTAATTTTGGTTCCCAACCATTCTGTTTTATGAAGGAAAGCATATAAAAAAATGATACACCAATAAAGGGAAATCATAAACTACTTTCAAATTACATGAATGGTAATTTAGGAAATCTCTATCATGTCTATATATGCTTTGTTGACATTAGAGTAAGGCCTCGAGTGGAGCAAAAGGTATCTCTACCAAGGTTATGGATGCCTAGATGGTAGTAATTGAATGACCAAACCATCCTCAAATAAGCAAAGTATAATTATATAAAATCTAAAAAATGGTTAAGTCATTTCAAGTTTGATGTCTTGAAGCTTGAAAGTTATCATTTTTAAACCTAGTGGTAATGGTTAAAGAACCTCAAGGCACACACATAATATGATTGTCTACAACGTTTAAACACTATCTCAAGCCTACGGGCTTTCATTAGTTTTGAAAAATAGTTTTGATATTGACTGAAAATTAGAATGAGATAACTAATTTTTTATTCATCTTTGAATAGAATATCTAGATTCTAATATTTTGCAATGTTTTCATGTAAAGGTCACCATTTGTTGATGATCAAAATCCCCTATTCCCAGAATGGGGACCTTCCTTTCTTTAATTTTCTAAAATTCCCAAAATGTTAAGCATATTAAACCATTCTATTGCTACATGGCTCTGATTTAATTTACCAGTACTTGTGTTTGTCAACTTTTTGGTTAATCATTTATTTTGAAAAAAAGGATTGAAACTTAAAAATATTTAAATTATTGCAAGTTTTCTTCAAGTGTTTATTTGGAAATGAATTATTGAGCATGGAAGGTTCAACAATGTGTAGACAAGCTTTCTTTAAGGGAGTGCGACCTGGCCCTTCCATGAACATCAATGCAACAAGCTTCATTGGGTTTTATTTGACTAAAATTATATTGTGTTTAAAGCATTTAATTATAAAATTTTGATTTAAATTTTTTTAAATTTATATAAAATGGGAAATGAAATTTCAAAAATCTAACTTAGTTTCTCACTTAACCTCACAGGACGTTAAATTAAAGTTATGGTTTGTGTCACCTTGTAGGATGTCAAAATTCTGACTATAGCCTAAAAAGATAGGTGTCCACTTCACTAAGCCCCACAACACCTAAAGATTCATCACATCCCATACCAAACACCTGGACAAAATCTAAAAAGTCTTCAAGCTATGTGGCATCATCTAGTGAGATCATAAAGAATATAACCATTGGAATTCAAATCCTAGGGATACATGTCATAATCTTAGCCCCCACGAGCAAAACTATTTAATCCAAGCTACCACACATCCTCCACACATATTTTCATGATACATAAGCCTATGAGATATTTTTTCCTATCTCAAATCCAACCATCTAGACCATAGTAACCTTTCAAAAAGGATGTGCACCCCCCTTGGATTCATCCTAACTAACCATATGTCTGTGTCATGTTCTATTAATCCAAAGCCCATAAGAGCTTGTAAAGTAGACATATGGGTTACACATAAGCCATCAAATCAATGTTTGATGGTATATAATTGTTCAAAGTTCCTTTCAAGAATGACACTTGCAAAAAAATAAGTAATATCCTACACAAATGATGTGTGTCTCCTTTGGACCTATGTGATGATGATACATGTCATTCTCATGTTATTTCTATTTTAGATCCACTAGATCATATTTGATAGATACACATGTCTCCACTTGAGCCATATAATTAGTACCAAGTTTTCAATAGTTATGCAAAATCCTTTCTAGAGAGACACTTGGTAAGGAAAGTTGTGATTGCCTTTCGAGAGAGCCACTTGGTAAAGGAAAGATCTGATTCCCCATGAGAGCAACATGTCATATTCCTATGACCAGTCAAAACTAAAAGGCACCACTCAATATTTTGCTACAAATATAAAGATACCACATGGTAGGCTACAAATGATTCATCACATAAAGTTTTATTCTAATAATCTATGAGGCAATCAAAAGGTGCCACATGTCTGGAATTCAAGCTGACTAGGCAACATAGTCATATTCATGCCCTATGAGTACTTAGTTAGATCTAAGGAGGTAGTCAAGTGTCAAAAGGTGTCAATATTTAACTTTAAAGGTAAAATTTATGGAAAGTAAAAGATTAACTAAATCTCAATTTGAATTCTGGTGTAATTAATTGCTCAAAGCAATAATCTAAAGATTATTTCAAATATATGTAAAGTTGACAAGCTCACCATTAATATGATACGAACAAGGATAACCATCAACATTGCATTAATAAAAAAAATCTTTTAAAGGGATACATAATCAAGGCTATTTTTATCTACATTGAAGCTATATGTGTTTGTTTTTCTACTATATTCACTCTCATAGTTAGACAAATCTCAAGCTGTTTGCAAATTACACTCCTAATCGCCATTTTCAGGGCTTGAAAGTTGCAATAGGATACCAAAAAAATGTTAATTTATACCAAGAGTATTGAAAAATATGGCATAAGTAGGTCCTTCTACTCTAGGTAAGAGTAGTCCCTTTGGGGATGATGACTTTATATTCTAGTATTGTACTTACATCATCTTCAAGGATACCAAATTCATTCTTGAGGCCATATAATCTAGCAACATGAAATATAATAACATTTATTCAAATTTGGAAGTATCTAAGGCTATTCATGAGGATGATACCATGACTCATATAATCTAATTGGATTTAGATATCTTAGGCATGAACATAGCAAGTCTCTAGATGGCCACAGCTAAACTAGAGGTCATGCCATGCACCAACCTAGTTTATGGTATTTTTGGGAGTTCAAAGTGTGAAGATAGGATGCTCAAGTCAATTTCCTAAGGGATTTTTATTCTTTTCATAGTAAAACCAAGATTTTATAAGTATTATAACCTTCCATCCCCATAGATAGAGTATAACCAAGTCATCATCAATAACTAGTATGAAGTGCACTCCCTAAAGAAGGTCTTGGATTTATGGGTGATTGACCCAATAGAATTTGTTCTCATAGATGATCAAGTAAAATTTTCCATCCAAAATTTTAGACAAGGATTTAGGATTGGCCTGAGCCTCTCAAATATAGTATTTAGCAATCCACACATTAACTATGTAGATATAAGGGTTATTCCATTATTCCAAATCATCCTAAAAGACTAGCAAATTCCCCCACTTAGGGAAATCATCAAAAATAATTTTGTATATGAAATTTATGACACTTGTACAAATATTGCCCCCTTTTTCTTGATGAGCTACTTAATGGATGAAATATGTGCAACTACTCAACTTGATCAAAATTCATGGTCTCCTAAATGATAAGAGGTTGTGCCTCAACTTGTCTATATAATACACATTCATTAGTTTAGGCATAATATATGAGTGATTATATAAGAATTATACTTATTGGTTTACAATTCAATCATTGAATGCAAAATATAGAGCATTATCTTAGAAGTGAGGAAAACTTTGAGGGACATGGGTAGCTATTGGCTGTACCCAAAATGCACAGTCATCCAAATAGAATGAGTGATGGTATCCCCCTTAGATTATTGAGGTATGTGGTGATGAAGTTAGCTAAGGAATAAATGGCCTATCAAATTCTGTATGGAGTTGATGGATTCTTCAATAACAATAAAAATATGCCCCCTACAAGATTCCTTACAAACTAGGGAGGACTAGAATTACAAAATGGCATGATATTATTGTAGCTGCTAGGTATATAGATTCATACCTATTGCCTAAAGATGGATTTAGACCATGGGAACCCAATAATGTCATTTCCAAACACATTTTCAAATTTAATAAATATGTAGCAATGGAGTATGATAATCAAGAAGAAGTCCATGACTGGATATATAGAGATGATATGAATGATGAGTTGGTAATCAAGAATGTAGTGAGGAATAACATTGAACTGGAAATGAGAATAGATAGGGAGAAAAAAAAGGAAGATATTACTAGGTCTCAACCACCACCAAGACATGGGATTATGATTGATGTTGATTATAAGGAAGGGTAGGATGAATAAGAAGATAATTTTCCTCTTATTAGGAATAGGCCATCTAGACCTCCACCACTTACCATTTTAAGAGGTTAGGACATACCTCCGAGATTTAAACAAGGAGGATCTAGTAGTCATCTTGGCCCCTCCCAAAGACCCAAAATAATCTCTACATCTACTTTGGGAGCCATTATTTAAATCTTAGGTTAACCTAACCCTATTGTTATTGACCTTGAAGAATTGCAACAAGGAATTGATCTCTATATGGAAGAATGTTGGTGATGACTCGAATAAACATTGATAAGGTCTACTAGAGGAGCAATAACTCCTCCATCAACTTCTCAAGTAATCATTACTACCACTATCACACCTTAGGCCACCCTTGGAAAACTACCTCCAAATTCAAGTGCTTTCTCACTACCAAATTTTCCCATTACAAGTACATCTCATTCTACTTCTAATTATGTGTTTGTTCCACCCACCATTGCTTCCCCATTGGCTTCAATATCATCAAGCACTACAACTTCCACTACTCAGCCTTCAGTTGACACTAGCATGAGTCAAGATAGTATTTCCTTGGGATTTACCATCCCCTACTTCACTTTCCATACCACTACCAATATAAAATCTTCATTAGGTGCTAGTGTTAGCCAGGTTGCTAGTTCTACTTTTTCTTAGGCAATAACAACTAGTGAATCACTTGTTATTGGTTCTCCTACATCATTCAAGCCATTAAGGCCCATTTCAAATCTTTTTACCTTCCTAAAGACACATTTTATTACATCCCCATTTAATGTTACTATGAATGTAAAGGTGAGTATGCTTCCAAAATTTTCTTCATTTATTTTAAGCATGGCCCCTAGAAGAACTCTATTCAGCACACTTAGGCAAATAGACTTGGTAAGATTGCATCACATTATTGATATAGATTTAGCCTCTACCTCAACCAAAGCAACTCTATTTTATCCATCTAAAACAAAGTCAACACCTAAAACTATCCTAAATTTGGTTAGAGATATTATAAAGGTAATGAGATAAGAGAAACCTTGGGTGGTCCTCTCTACACCACAAATTGGCATGAGATTTGATGATTCTATAGGCATAATGAAGAGGGTGTTGAGGAAACAAGTTGAGAAAACCCCATCTAACTAAGTGGTGATCTATGAAATTGAAGAGTCACTCTTTACTTTGACAAGGAAGAGGAAGGTTGGCCTAGGTGAAGTGGATGATTATGCATAGGACCCTATATTCATGGTCCAAATAATGTAGAATCCATTGTGGCCTTAATGAAATACATGCAGTAAGATATGAAGAGGCTAAGGGAGCAATAACTTCTTATAGTGCTAGACAAAACCATAGTCTAGATAATTAATGATTCCATCAATGTCTTCAATCTATATAAATTCATGATAAGGAAATAAGAGGATGGGACTCTGTAGTACACTGTGGTCATTAAATATAACCAAAAACTTGCACTTTATGATGCCAACTTGTCAAACCTAGCTAGAGTTTCAAGAAGCAAAAAATTCCTAGACCTCAAGGTATTGCCACTTAAGGATGTCATCCCAATACAAACCATAATGATTAATATAAGAAGGATATATAAGAGGTGGTTGGAATAGGTCAAGGATGTAACTACACCCTTAGAGAAGATAGAATTCAAGATTGACTTGTTGCTAAAGGATTCCATGGTCACTAGGGTGAGCAAATATAACAGTACCTTCATGGATGACCAAAAATTTAGGGCTCAAATGAAGGTGTTTGTTTCAAAGTTCCAATAGGACATAGCTAAGGTCAAGACTACCACTAAGGTAATTAACATTATGTATTTTTTCTAATCAAAGGCTAGACAGTAGTACTTTTATAGCATGGAAGGCTCATTCAAGAAATGCCTAACTTATTATATCCTATGATCCTAGATTTTGGCCAAATTAACCAAGATTACTTAACGTGTGTAGAAGTTTAGATAATGGAAGAGGTAGAGAATGAAAGGCAACAACAACAAGTTGGTTAGCAACCTCCTCCAGAGCCTTGAGGAATATCAAGCTTGCAAATTTAAATTTGGAATATTCCATTATAATATGTAGCATTTTATCCACTTGGATATATTTGGGCATCTTTTAATGGGCCCACTCGAACTTGTATAGTTAATTTTGAGGCCTTTATATAGGGGTATTCAACCTCATTGTAAAGGAGGAATAGTTGTTATAGAATTAATCCAAAAGAGCCAAGAATTCATGAGATTATTAGAGTAATTTATTGTGTGTTCTATAAATTTTGATTCTCATGCTTTAGATAATTAATGGTTTCCTTTATGCTAACTAATTTTTCAATAATATCAACACATGCATCTATTGGTTTGAGTTTAATGGTAAGCTAAAAAATATGCTAGTATATATGCTTTATTTTAATCTTATTTATAGTTGAATGTGCTTATACAATTTAACATGAATGAGTAAATTGTGTGCAACATATGTTTTTAGATATATGCATTTCCTTTCCTTTGAAGCTACAGATGCATTCATTTAGTTTTGAGTATTACACTAGGGTTGGTGAATTCTAGTTTTCTATGTTATTGTCATAAAAGTTAGAAGAAATGACACCTTTAAATATTTGAAGCAAAATTTATTTTCTGTCTTACCCTATTCACCCTTAGATCCACCTCATGAGTCACTTTAGTTTAGCTCATTATGTATATATTCATGGGTTTTTCATGTTTTAGAAATAATTGTCAAAGTTTAGAATAATATCACAAAGTTTAGTAGGAATTAATGTGTCACTATGTATAACTTGGTGTCCCTATAGTAGGGTCTAGTTGTATACTTACAATGGCTGGACATATCTCTGCTATTTTTCTATTTACAGTAGTAGTTTTATAAACAACCCATGCCCTTAGTCTTTCATGACTTGAAATTGAGTTCATTACATTTCCCCCTTTCCCTAGTGACATAGGGAGCACATTAAGTGCATAAATAAATAGGGTGGGGGAATGAGGTCAGTAAGGACTTACACATTTTTTAAAAAAAGGAATGAAGGGAAGATGATTAGTGTTTTAACTATTTAGGACTTAGTACATGTAAATCCTAAGTTATTAAAGGGATGAGTACAGTCAATTAAGATATAAAATATGCAATAAATACAACCACTAATTTGTGAAAAAAATATATATTATGATGTTTTTAGAAAAAGAAATGAATGACATGAATATGTACTTATCTAGAAACTATTTGAGATGAAGGATATAGAAGCTTAAAACTAGTACAAGAATAAGTTTGAGTGTCACAAACAAGATCTAGGTGTCAAAAATCCTCCTAGACAATAGTACCATACCATAGATAGTAGAATTGTGGTGTTAGTGTAAAATTTTAGTGTTAATGTCTTATATGTAAGGAATTATCTACACTTCTATAAGTAGTTGTGCTCAAGTATACCAAGCTTATTCTTATGCAAACAAACTCTACTTCTTTATTTGTGCCCTATTTTGATTGATTCTTATCCAAAACCTAATGAACACCTACACACATGAAAAATAATAATATAAAATTAAAAATTAAGGGGACAAACTAGATTATGGGATATTATGATCGTGAATGATATAATATCTATTGTCTTGGTCACTCCTTACATTAACCCCAATGATAGGGGTCTCAAATCACATGCAGTTTTCCCTTAGGGAATGTCCATAATCAATGCATAAAGTATGTTAGAATGACTTTCACTTAGGCCCTTTTTTGATCAAGCATGAGAATATAAGTGTGATAGTTGAGTAGTATGCATTATGTTGAGCTATAGTATTGATTGATTTTATGTGATTATGTGCCAGGATAGTAAGTGTTAAATGTAAAATGCATTGTGAGGCTCTTTATATAAAACCAAATTTGATTTGTATGTAAGACCCTTGTTTGCTAGACAACAAGATGTAAAAGAGATAAAATCATAAAATAAGGCTCAAATAAGGGTTAAGACCCAAAACATGGTGAGAAAGTGACCGTTGGACACTAGTGCCAAAGTTGGACACTAATGTTGTGGTACTAGTGTCCAGTTATGGCATTAATGTCCTGAGGTCAAAAAATTAAGTAAAGATTAGGTAGAACATGTTAGGGGGGTTTGTAATCAAGAGGGGATGAAATAATACCATTATGGGTGTATTAATTAGGAAAAATGAAACATAATAAATACCAAAAGACCCAAAATGACCATGTGAATAAGAGTCACATTCATCACTAAGACCTTCCTATGAAAGAGGAATAAAAGACATAGTACTTGTGGTTGTTTGACCAAAATAAGGTGTGTATATTTTCCCCATTTTATTATATTAATCTAATGAAAGGAAAGTAATAGAGTACAATAAAAATAAAAACATGTACCTATACTTCTATTTGTAGATGTACTCTAGATGTGGCAGTTACAGAAGTGGACAAGAGCTGGAATGATGTGTGTGAAGAGGAAATCCATAATGTGGGTTTCCCCTTACTAAATCTGGGTAGTGAACTAAATTATGAGGAACAAAACCCTGATTTCACCCCATTTTGATAGCTAAATTAAATCTAAAAATGTCATCTATAAAATGTGTGGAAATAAGGCCTAGTTTCCCCACTGTGATATCTAGATTGAATATGAGGATGTAATATGTAATTATGGAGAAACAAAGCCTATTTTTTCCCACTCTAGTATCTATAATAAATATAATAATCTAGTCTATAACTATGGAGAAACAAGGCATGCTTAGCCCCACTTTGATATCTAGACTAAATCTCAGCATGTAACTAGAAATTAGAGGTCAAAGCTATTGCTCAGCTTGTATAATCTAGGTCTGGTGGAAAACTATGGATCAAACACTATAGAGAACCATGAGAACTAAAATAATGGAATCTTATTGACATCCTAGTGGAAATATTAGTGTAATCTGGTAATCTCAACATAGATAAGGGTATAACTTATCATTCCATCTATATAATCTAGTGGAACCCTATGGGATTGAGGACATGTGTCTTACATCATGCCCCTAAACTTGATATCTGAGTAATGTAACTATGTATTTCAAATAATATATGATAATATCATGGAACCCTAGAAATCTAAATTAAGTTGTGTATCTAGATATCTAAGCCTACCTATGTATGTGAAAATATATATCTAACCTAATATTTAACAAGATCATTGAACCCTAAAAATGTGATCCAAGCTATGTATTTGAATATCTGAGCCTATCTATATGTGTGTAAATATTTATATGAACCAATTTCCATGTTTGTGTAAATAGTGTATATATGTCCCCATTTTGGTAAGAGAGCCAAGACTATGGTAAGGGTATCTAACCAAAAGTGATAGCTCCATTATGTTAATAGTAGTTATCATTGGTAATGTTGTTTTAATTTTAATTAATTTACTAATTTTAATCGAGTTTTTAAATCGAGAGTAGGATTGACATTTGGTCTAGATTAAGCTTGTTAACTAAATATAAGTTTAATCATTTTATATATCCAAATTGATTAGGATAGAAGTATAAGTAATATGATGTGAAGGATAACATTATCAATACCCATGCATAAGAAACAAATAACAAATAAAATTTATGGTTATTGAGATATCATGTTTGGAAGAATTTGGTATTAGTTGGTAGAACTAGAGTACAAGGTAAAACTTAGGTAGGTGGCATTTTTAAAACATGACTTAAATAGTTTGGCTGATTGGTTTGAAAAATCATTTGAACCATTTGAGTTGATAGATATTGTTTGATTTGATCTTAGAAACATGTCAAGGAGATGAGTAGTGAGTATGATCTGGTATGAGGAGGAGTCACTTATCTAGGATGTGGATGAGGTTACCGTACTAAGGAATCTATTGATTTCCCTATTTTCAGTATATCTATTGATTTTTTATTCTTTTTTTTGAAAATTTGATAGATTGTGGACCTATTTTGGAATATGGTGCTAGTGTTTTAGGCATGGCACTAGTGTATTTGGCATGGTGATAATGTCCTAGGTAGAGTGCTATCGTCTATCACTACTATCTAAAATGTAGTGGTAGTGTCCAATAATCCAAATTGGCTAGCTTTTCATCTAATTTTTGCTTAATGACTATTACTACATATTTATCTATTATTCCTAGATGCTAATGCAAGATTTAGTTGTGTGTTATAGGTGGATGTATGTATGAGGGAGTTATAAAGTGGCCAAATGATGGAGTGTTTATGGGGATTTCCCTTGATAGATGCCAAGAGGGCAGTGGTTGATAGAGTGGGATTGGGCCATGTGGCATAATTAGATTTGATGTTCTAAGATAGGCATATGATGATGACATTGTGCAAGGGGTGAAATGCTAATACCTATACATTTTGGTTACCCACTGGGGAGATTGTTATGATGTTGGAAGATGTGTATAGGATCCTAAGATTTCTCATTACTAGTTAGAGGGCATTATTATAGGAGGCCACTAGAGATTGAGCTATAGAGTGGGTCATGAGGTACTTTGTAGTGATGCCCATGGGGACTCATCAAGAAGGGAATAGTAGTGATGTATTATTGTCTTTTATCATAACAACTAATGTTCTATAGTTGTAAAAGTTTTTGGTGGTGTTATTAGATTCTTTAATTATTATGGATGGGAGTGGGGCATCTATCTCATACGAGATGCATTATATAGTGTAGGATATGAAGGAGAATATGATCATATAATCATGTGGTCATACCATGTTATCCCACTTATATCAATATTTTTACCATTTCACTCAAGAGTCGTGTATGGGTGGAATTAGATATTGAACATTATTTCACTATTGGGCTTATGAGCATATTGTAGTAGGTAGATCAAAGGGGTTTCCATGAGGCGATTAGGCTCACCCATATATGTTTATATAGAGATGGACTAGTATAATTCACATGCCTAAGATTATCATGATGTGATGTCAATAGGTATTAGATAGGTTGATGGTCAGATATGTTATTTAGAGATCATACATGGGTTTTAAGGGGTAGCCCAAGGATGGTGTTTAGCTAAGATATGTTCAATTAAGCTGTGAGCTACATGACCATTAGGTCAATGTGTTTGAGAGGTTTTAGTATGAGTGAGTAACATGGTAGTTTTTTTGGTTTAGGTTATTCCACTGATACCATGGGTTTGGGTGAAGAGTTCTCAAGCTCCAGTAAGGCCAAGAAATAAGCCTAAACCATTAATGGAAAAACAAGATATGATTCTATTGAAATAATGAGATCTAATGTTATATTTAATAGACATGGATGTTGTAAGAGTGATCAATGCATACAGAGTATGGTAGGTGTAATAGAGATGGGCACCATTATTTCCAAGAGGTGGGGTTATCATGGAAGATACAATGGATGTCGAGCCTATTAGGGTAGTTAAGGATAGGATTTTATCATATATTTTTATATTTTGTTTACTTTATTACTTATTTATTTGGGTATGTATCTAATGTATTGTGTTGGTATGTGTAAGTCTAGGTGATGATGAGTATTGGGATATTACTATTGAGTATAGTTCTAAACACTAACATGATATATTCTTGATGATGTTGTGGATGATGGACTAGTGAAGAGGACAACAAATATTGTCAATGTTCATTCCCACCTATTTGATCAAGTAACCATTTTTACTATATCATATAGACAAGTAACTACTGATAGGGAACAGGGATGTAAATAACTATAGAGGCAAGTTATGCCTACACCTGATGTCTTGGGTGGCGCAGGTAGTAGGATAGTGGATGACTATATATGTATATAGTGGGAGTATAGAGAGTTTTTGGTTGAGATATCAATGTTATAAGATAGATCATGGAGTCATTAGTCTTAGACTAGATCTAGGGGATGATGGAGCATCTAGCTCTAGTATGGATGCATTAGAGAGTGAGAGTGAGGGGATGGTCCTAGCGACCAAGATCTGAATATTGAGTGACTTGTATCATTGTTATGAAACTTTGAATCTAATTATACATGCATACATACATAAATACACACACACACACACACACACACACACACACACACACACACACACACACACACACACACACACACACACACACACACACACACACACACACACACACACACACACACACACACACACACACACATATGGATTTTTTTATTACATGGGTATCATGTACATTGGAATCTTGATGAATGGCATTGTGTATTTGATAAAAATATGTTAGTTGTTTGAGAAATGGTAACTATTTTTATCTATTTACAAATTTTTAGGTAGATATGTATATTAGATTAATAATGTTAGTTGTTAGTATAGGTGTTATAGGAGTATCATAAGATATCTGAGTATGGATCATGTAAATATGACATACACTATCTAAACCCATATGTCATGGTGAACAAGTGACCATAATGATCATATTGTGTTGGCATATAATTAGACTATGGAATTGATATTACTCATGGTACACTATCAATATCTAGATGTGTAGACTCTGTAGCAAATAGCCTAGTCAACTATCATACTAAAACTATGCTATGATCTCTATGATCTTTGCCAAATATCTTAATAGAAAGTTGAACTATGATCTAATTTATATTATATTTTATAAATATATTAATTAGTTGTTTAAATATGCTCTGATTTCTATAATCTCTACCAAATATATTAATTAATTGTTGAATTTTACTTTGATTCTATGATCTCTACCAAATATTTTAATTGGTTATTGAACTATAACTGGTGATTGTGTTACTTACCATTTTTTACCATGCTACTATAAGTAGTATATCTTTGTGAATGGGCTTAAATCTCTATTGAATTTGTGCTACATGAGATCTCTCATAAATAGGTCTCCTAGAAACCACATGGCTTGTACGATGAATAACCAATGGCTCCTTAAAAGGAAAAACCTTAGATAACTAAATCATAGAGGATTATTATCTATGAGAGTGTGGATAATAAGATCCTAATACCCCATATGTAAATTATATAATGCCATTATTGTCATACTAGACAATATGATCTCAGAGTGCATAATCTTTTTTATTTGAATATCTATTTATTTGATGAAAATTATAATATGGTCTATTTTGTATCTTGTATAGAGGGTGTGATGGATGGTGATGAGTAGAAGTAAGTGTGATCATCTCCTTATCTAATAATTTAAGTAATATATCATGAGGCTTATCTATGTATAAAAATTATATATCCCCTCTACTAGTGGCTTGTGTTTTACTCACTATAGGAGATGTTTTGTGAAGTGGCTCTTTGCCCTTGTTGAGTATCTTGATTGGTTGTTTCTGCTCCACTTGTTTCTTAATCATAGGTATATTAGGTTCTATTACCATATTATATGATTATGTATTTGGTAAATCTAAAGAAAAATTTGCCTCTAAATGTGTATCAACTACTCCCAAATTTTTATCTAATGTCATAGCTATGTTATATAGATACCATAATGATTTGGATGTCTCATATAGTATTTTCTCCTTAAGAAGAAAAATGAGGCCTCTAGAAAAGATGTACTATAACTCTCAATCTATCAGATAATAAATCAATTAATGCATACATGATTTGAATATTAGAATGTACTCAGTTACTATTTTTGTCTTACCTTAGTGTAGTGAACACAACATCTCATATGTAACTTGAGGTTCCTTATTATATATGTAGTGCTTGAGAAAGACTGCTTCTAACTCATCGTATGTATGTAGTGAATAACTAGAGAGTGCATGATGAAACCAATTTAATGCCTCACCCTCTATAGACTTTGGAAATAATTATAGTAGAGTCAAAATATTAGTGACATGTACCATGGCTTTCCCATAATATTGAAGGTGCAAGTATGGGTCTCCATGCCCATAAAATTTTGGTAAAACTTGTATCTAAAAGTTGGGTGGCAAATTTCTAGTGAAGATTTTGCATGAAATAGGATTGGCATGGATGGCATTAGAATTAGCCCAAGAGTGGTATGTTTTACTTTCCAATGTGAGATGGTGTACTTCTTGTAAATCACCCAAAATATGCATCAATTATATTACCTCTTGTGAAGGTATATTATCATCATCAAGGGGTTCATTTAACTCTTGAATATTATTAATAATCTTATCCATTAATACACTACACCAGGGACATTTTTTAGGGAGGATTGATTTGTTTGTTGTAATATTTGGAGGTGTGATATCTTGGACTTGGTAAGATGGAAATCATATATCACCCTCATGGAGGTTAAGATGAAAAATAGGTTCTACTATATTAAGGGGGTTTGAAGGATATTCATTAGTATCTCTTTTTTTTTATTTTACAAAGAAGTATCACATGCTAATGGACTAGAAGATACATTATTATCATGTGAATGTAAATTATGTAAACTATAAATATAAAAATAAGTGCACATGTGATTTTTAGCATTTAATAAAAAAAATAGTTTGAGCATGAGGAATGGGAGAAGTAGGGAGAGAGATATAAGTAGTAGACTCACTTTATTCTTCACTAACATCATAATAATAATTCTTATTCCATGGTTTATCAAAATCAGATTTTAATTCACTAGTAGAGGAAATGGTAGAAGAATTTATAGTCACATGTTCACTAAGAGAGAGAGAGAGAGATAGAGTAGAAGAAGATTTTAAATTTTTACTACTATGCAATATATCATCATGTGCAGGTGTAATGCAATTCATGTCTTCACTAGATATGAGTAGAATGCATGTATGATCCTTATTTTCATTCTTGGAGTCAAGGGTAGAATATGTAGCAATCATGTTTTAATTTGGAATATTATGACATGTAAGAGATGATTTAAAGATATTTTAATTATTAACATTTTACAAAGAATCATTGTGTTGAGTTTGGAATGTAAAAGAAAGTGATAAAATATTTTTTTCTACTTTAGTTTGTGCATTGGTAAAAGGTGTAATATCATTTGTACACAAATTTTAAAATTTAAATGAGAAGGGTAAATAAGATGCATTGTTCTTTTCTATATTTCTTGAATCATGTGAAAGTAAATTTATTTTATTGCACTTATATTGTTTTAATTTAAATAAGGAGGTAGTAAAAGTGGCTAAAAAGTTAGGTTCACATCATAACAAAGAACTACCATCAAGAGATTAGTTTGGCATTGCATTGTTAGTTTGGTTTTGAGAGGTAGGAGAAGAGGGAGATGAAAGAGAATAAGATGCATCTAATCTATCCTAATCAACACTTTTATTGTCATTCTCATAGTAATCCTCATAACCACCATTATAAATATAATAATCATCATCATTATAAATGAAATAATTATCATGTGCTAATGTACAATATTGTAAATTTGTCCACTCATTCTTATAATTATGAGAAAAGGTTATAAATTAATCAACTAGGTGAGGGGAAACAGGATTATTGGATGTCATTTTAAACTTATTAAATAAAATAATTCAAACAATGAATAATAAGCACATAATAGATAGAATGTAATATAACATATGTATATGTGAAAATATGGGAAATGTTTAACCCATTGTATAGAAAAAATTAGAATTTTATTTTAAATCTTAAAGACTAGTGTTTGGGTGTATAGGGACCTAGTATGCAGATCTAAGGTTTTAGAAGGTTTGGTTGGCAAAAAATTAAATTGTATTAAATTAATGAAAACTTAATAGAGGATTGATTTGGATTAGTTAGATTGTGAAAAAATCAGAATTTTATAACCCTAATTTAGTACACAAGAATGTAGAAGGCAAACCCTAAGATGAAACTAGGGTTTTAAGAAATATTCAAAGTAAGTTAGGTTCACCAAATGTTTTAACTATTTATGACTTAGTAAATGTAAATTATAGGTTGTTAAAGGGCTGAGTATAGTAAATTAGGGTATAAAATATTCAATAAATAAAACCAATGATTTTTGAAAGAATTAATCTAATCTAATGTTTCTAAAAATAGTAATGAATGATATAAATAAGTACTTAACTAGAAATTATGTTAAATGAAGGATATGGAAGCTAAAAAATGGTATAAGAGTAGGTTTGAGTGTCATAAATAGGATTTAGGTGTAAAAAATCATCTCAGATAATAGCACCATACCTTTAATAGTAGAATTATGGCACTTGTGTCTAATTTTAGTTCTATTGTCCTCTATGCAAGGATTGATCAACATTTCTAAGAGCAATTATGCTTGAGTTTGCCAAGTCTATTCCTATGCATACAAACCCTACTTATCTATTTGTGACCTATTTTGACTGATTATTCTCCAAAACCTAATGAAAACCTACACACATGAAATGAAAACAAGATTAAATATAAAATGAAGGGAAAAAACTAGGTTGTGGGATATTATGATCATGTGAGATAAAACCCTAGTTGTCCTAGCCATTGCCTACATCAATCCCAGTGATATGGGTCTTAGATCACATTTAGTTCTCACTTAGGAAACATGCATAATCAATACACATGGTATGCAAGAATGAATTTCACTTATCCATTCCTTAATCAAACATGCAAATGTAAGCATGATCGCTGAGTAGTATGCAATATGTTGATATGTACTATTGACTAATTTTATGTAAATATGTGATAAAATAGTAAGTGATAGATATAAAATGCCTTATGAGGCTCTTTATATAGAATTAACTTTGATTTGTATGTAATACCCTTGTTCACTGGTTAACAATATACAAGAGAGATAAAATCATAAGAGAAGGCTCAAGAAGGGTTAGGACCCAAAACATGGTGAGAAAGTGATCATTGGAAACTAGTGCTATTGTAATGTCCTTAGGTAACAAAATTGAGTAAAGACTGGGAATAATAATTTAGGGTGCCCTTGTGATCAAGAGGGGATGACATAGGATGACTAGGGGTGCAACAAATAAGGAAAATAAAACATAATAAATATCAAAAGACCCAAAATGACCATGAAAATAAGAGTTTCATCCATCACTAATGCCTTAGTATGAAAGAGTAATAAAATACATAGTAATTGTGGTTACTTGATCAAATTAGGTTGTGTACAATAAGACTTACCCCCAAGTAGGGGTCCTCATAAATAATGATTGAGAAAATCAAGTGTAAAAACACATAATATGCATAATATTCTTGATTTACATTGGTATTTTTTTAAATTTTCTTTCAACACAATATCACCAAGAGTAAAATCAATGGGTTTAATTCACTTATTATAGTTATGGATTAATTTACTCAAATATGCTTGGAGATTACTCAAGGCAATTAGTTATTTCTCATTAAGTATTTCTAGTTATTGAAACTAAGCTAATTAATACTCCTCATTCTCAATGATATACTGTAATGAAATGTGTAAGGAAGGAAATTGATCTTGATATGGATAATAATTTATGTGCCATAAACTAAGGACTATGGTGTGGTTCCAATTGGCATTCATGTATTGTTATGGCAGGACTAGAGGGTAGGAAATAATTGTAAGTGACAATCATGACCAATGGTATTACTAGTATTTTTAAGGTTTAGACAAGGGTCTTTTTAGATGCCTTAGCTTGGCCATTACTTTGAGGAAAATAAAGAGTGGAAAAATGTTGTTTAATATGGTACTTAGAACATAGGTCTTTGATGTCCTTATTTTTAAAGGATCTACCATTATTATAACTGATTTTAAAAGGGATGCTAAAGTGATAGATAAGGTGGTTCAAAATGAATTTAGAAATTTTATTACCAGTTATGTGAGGGGAATGGATTTAAACCACTTATTAAAAATAATCTGTTGTAATGAGGATATGTTTATGGCCATCTGAAGAAGTAGGATTGATTTTCCCTATGAGATCAACTCGTGTGAAAATTGGCCAAGGAAAAGTGATTGGTTGAAGTGTTTGGGATAGAGCATGAAAGAGATTGGCATGTTTCTAACAAGTCACACATTTCTTAAAATAGGCACATGTATCTAATTTCATAATGGGGCGATAATACCCTATGTATAGGATTTTATTTTCAAGGACCATTCCACTAGTGTGGGCCCCATAAATCCATTCATGTACTTTAAGTGCTAATCTAGATTCTGCTAAAGTTAAATAATGAAGTAGAATCCTATCATATCCTCTAAGATAAGTGTAGCATTAAGTAAGGTATAATGAGAGGTATTGTGAATAAAGGATTTTCATTTATTATAGGAAAGATTATTAAGAAGAATGTGATCATGTAGGTATTCATATAAATTATCGTACCAAGGTGGACTAGGACAAACAATATCATATACCATTTTAGATGTTCAATGTTCATGAGATGGTTGTAAAATATGTTTGATAAGGAACTGATAATCTAGAATGTGATCTATAAATGTTATTAATGAGCCAATTATTTCCATTACATTTGTAATCTTGTTACTGACCCTTGGTATCTACTCAAATTGGATATGTTCAAAGTTTTGATTGAGACTATCCAACATGTTGTTATAAGGTATGATATTTTCATCTTTGTTTTGGTATTGATCAGTCACCTAGTTAATAATCCACTGGGAATCCCCATGAACATGTAATTACATAATATTCAAATATATTACTAGATGAATCTCTAAAATGAGTTCTTTGTATTCTAATATATTATTGGTACAAGTAAAACCAATGTGTAAATCCTTTAGAATAAGGCCCCCATGTAGTGTTATGAACAAAAATTAGGCTCCAAATCCGCAATAGGTGTAGGAAACATCAAATTAGAGTGTCAAGTGATATGATTTAGTAGAGGTTTCATATAGAGTTAATATTGACTCATCAAGAAAAATGAAATCAAGTGGCTTGGTATTTTATAAGGGTGTTTTGATAGGTTAATCTGTAAGTACTTTCCCCTTAGTTAATTTATGATGTACATATTAAATTTCAAAAATCACTCAAGAGCATGACCCATATACCCATATGGATAGTCATATATACATTGGAAAGTAAATATTTGAGTGGGTCCAATTTGGTAATAATAATGGTTTTGTTGTTGAACATGTAATGTTATAACTTATAGGTTGTAAACACCATTGTTAAATAAGGTTTTTTAATTGGCATATAGTTGTGCTCATAGGTAACTAATATTATACTTAAATAATGTACTATTATTTATTTTCACTAATCATCATGTTGGGTAAGGAGTGCCCCAAGGCATGTTAAGTTGATGAAATGTAGAGGAGCAATGAGTTTTTAGGCATTGGTGGAGATAAGATAGGGGATTTTACAAATACTCTTTCAAATATTCAAATGCTTGTTGATAGTTGGAATTCCATGAAAAAGTAGTGCCCTTATTCAAAAGGTGAGTGAAAGCATGACATTTGTCTTCAAATTGTGAAATGAAGTGTCAAATAAATTTCATTTTCCCCTGAAACTATGAAACTACTTTAGATTAGATGGAGCTAGCATTTATTAAATAGCCATAACCTTGGCTGGATCAACTTTAATACCCCTATGAGAGATAATAAAGCTAGAAATATTTCATAATTGATGCCAGATACACACTTATTAGGATCAAGATACACCTTACATTCATAAAGATTTTCAAAGGTCCTTCGTAACACTACTAGATGGCCTATTCTTGTCTTGGATTTTCCCAAATATCAGCCACATAGTCTTAGACAATATTGTGCATCATGTCATGGAATATGATAGTCATTACACATTGATATGTATCACATATGTTTTTTAGGTTGAATGACATTAATTTATAACATAACATCCCCTATAGAGTGGTGAATTCTATTTTGTGCTAGTCTTCAAGTGTTATCTTTCTCTAATTGTACCTTGAGAATCCATAAATAAGAGATAACATCTCATATCCTATTTTGGAATCTATGATCATATAAATGTTTGGTAAAGGAAAATCATCCTTTGGGCATGAATTATTGATATCTATGAAATCCATATGTATGAAAATTCCTTGTGGCTTCTTGATAACTAGGATGATATTTTATATTCATTCTAAATAATATACGGGATGAATATATCCTACCTCTAATAATTTTTCAAATTTATTTTTGACTAGTATCACAATATGAGGATGCATTTCTATTAGCTTCTATTTGATTAGTTTACAATGTGGGTTTACTAAAATGTGATGTATACCTAAAAAAGGATCCAATCTAGGGATAAGGTAAAAATATCAATAAAATCCCAAAGGAGGGCAATAATAATCTCATGTTCCTCTTTGGTGAGGGATGATCCAAGTTTTATCCATTTAGGATTGTTTGGGATTCTGATGTTTATCTATGTGTTATCTTCTATGATTAATGTGGAACCATATTCTAAAATAGTTTACAATGAGGTGAATATATCTTCTTCATCATATTACAACTCAACTAGATCATCAACCTTACCCATATATGAATAATCTGAATCACTAAAGACTATTAAAGTTCACTCAACAAAGGAATGTGAGAATTCTTAAACCAATTGTTTGAAAAAATAATCAACCTTCTAAACTGAATCCTAGCTAGTATGAGGTTATGGGACTTTAGGCACCCTAGGATTAATTTAAAAGAGGATGAAATTCCCCATATAATGGTGCATGAAATATATTTTCACCATGGGATTCATCTTTTTATTTACTATTTTCCTAGTCCAAAATCACCTCAAATAGATTTTCACTTTGGGACCTTAATGTTTCATTTTTTATTTTTCATTATTACCAAAGAATTTCACCTGATCCTTGAAATATGTGGTAGGGTCTAATTTAATAGTGAATCCTTTAATATGATCACCAATCATATAACCGTCTTCAAATCCTAAACATTTAGAAATTACCTCATCATTTTATAAATCATCCAATGGCATATGTGAATCTTGTTGATCCCAATAAATCAACAAGGAGTGATAGAGAAAAATGGGAATTTGAGGGATCTATTGTCACTTAAATTTTCACATTTTGAGGAGATTTAAAATATCCCCTCATCTAAGTGGAACAATGGAATCACATCTAGGCTTTTGGATAGCCTAAGGAATGATGTGAATCTCTAGATAGGGCTAGCTCCCTTGATATACCACTTTGGATTAAAACTATATATAAATTTTTAGGTGAAAAGGGAGAAAGATAAATGAAATCAAACTACTATAAGGGAGGTGATAGACTAGATAACATGATGACATCCAACCATATGCATGTTACATTTGAAATCAAAGTACATTTTAAACATACACTTCTCCAATCTTCATCTTCTCACATTAATGTTACATTGTGAGGTTATGTATGAATTTTAAAATATATGAGGACTAGACAAGAGGATTATGAGGGAATGAATGAGTATAATAACTCAATTAAACCATGAAAATATCCTGAAACACTTCACATGCCTTGTAAGAAGAGGCTACAAATAGGTGAAAGAATAGAACAACATTCTAAGAAATCTATAGTTTTCACTAAGAAAGATTAATCATCTAATTCAACACACTAAGAATAGTCATAGAGTATGTAATGATCAGTTTTATTATTTATCAAAATCTATACATTTTATAAAGGCTTCCCCATACTCAATTGGAACATTTAATATAATGCCAAAATGGTTAGTTCTTATAGAACTTGAGATAGAGAAAAGAAGAGAGAAGTCCAAGGGTCATAAATAAAATTTTCAAGATGATCCAAGGAGTTAACTATGAATAATAAAATGATATGGGATGAAACATGTAAGGACAAGAAGTACAAGTGTCAATTTAAGGCATAAACTTCATGAAAAGTGTCATGAAACTCCCTTTGTTAGTTCAAAAAAACTACATTCATGATTGGCCCTATTTTAATGCCTCATATCTGATTAATAATAGGTATTATGATTGGGATGAAGTTTAAATACATTAGGTATGCCTCTCCATGTATTTTTTGTAGTCTTGGTCTCCTATAATCACTTGGAAATGAGCAATCATCATCTATAGTCTAAAAAACTCTTCCTTCATGTACCCTGCACACTTGGATTCCAAATTGTCATTATTTTCTCATTAAAATATATGGGATGGATTTAATGACACATTTTAATACCCTCCATGTATATATAATCATCAATAACACCTTAAAATGAGCTCACTTGAAGTTTTCTACCCTTCTCACTTGCTTGTCCAATAGGCCAGGTTTGATTCACTAAAATGAGATCTATTGTTCAAAATCTTAAGAATTTTTTTTAATAATTAAATGAATATTTATATTTATTAAAATTCTATATATTCCCCCCAAATTTGGTTTCATGTTCAAACTCCTCATGTATACTACACAACATAAAAAAATTGTCAAAAATAGCACATTTTCATCCCATCCATACAAGTTTGTACATCTATTTGGAATGTGATGGATATTTAATGAGTCCTATATAATTTTCAATATGTTTCATGAGAAAAATATGCCATTTTATCAGCTTTCTAGCTCCATTTCCATCATCAGGTCTTTGTAAGGGTTTAACAAGGGTTTTAGGCCTATTTGACCTCTTAAGATTCATTCATAAAATTATAAAGTCAAAGTTGAAAAATAATTCCAAAAAATAATTTTTTACGACCCTCCTTAATATTCCTAAAATTCTCATATTCCCATTCAAGGCACCATGAAAGATATGAGTGTTTAAACTTGACCTATCGAGCTCTTTTTCTTCTTTCCTATAGGTTCGAATGGGTTTTGAGCCAAAAGTGGATTTCTTATGGATTATAATGTAGTTTAAAATCTTTAACACACATGTATTGACCCTATTAACATGATTCAATAGATTAAAAATCATATCTAATGTTGGGAGTGTGACTAGTCTCTTATTTGGAATCTAGACTTTAGCATGCCTAGTAAACTTGACTGCACCATAGAGCTCAAAATTACCCCTTAAGGTTTTCCCTATCTCCAAATATAAAATATATATATATAATTATCATACAAAAATTTTACAATCAATTTGAAATCTCAATTAGGGTTATAAATGGAAATGATCTCACACTTGGTCTTTATGCATGCAACGCAACTGCCATATAAGCCTGCTTGCAACTTTGAAGGTTTTGATCATTATATTTGGTTTATCCCCTTCCTAAAATTATTTTAATATTTTATTATATTTTTTTTATCTTCCCAAACCTGTTTTCCATATCCAACATCTCCTTGGTCACTTCATTTCTCTTTTCCCCAAAATTGCTAAGGTTTGTGCATGAGGGGAGTGCCCTTTGTCTGAGATAAAATAGAGGGAATGCCCCTATTTAAAAAAACCAATGTAAATATTTGATGAGATATATAAATTTTTTAATATTACTTACACAAAAATTCAACTCTTGATTTAATGATTAGATCTTCCAAGAACACTAAGCACCATTCAGACTTGTCAAGCAAGACTGTGGGTAGGGTTTCAAGATAATGGACTATGTTTGGCCTTTGAAACATTTTTTTTATTATTGATTTATATTTTTATATGTCCATAAATATCTTCAATACTTATGTGTAGTTTTTCCAATTTCTGTATCACTGCAAATTTTCATTTATACTATACACACACCCTAAACACTCAAATAACATGTATCTTTTGATTGTGTTTTTATTGAAAGTACCCCTACCTATAGGTGATTAAGCATGTATTGTAATTTAAAAAACTTTAATAAGATTAATATAATATATTAAAACCATAATATCACTACACTCACCTTTTATGCCTCAAAACACTACTAAAACATCAAAACTTAACTTACTATCTGCATACCCTGCCTGACTATGTTACTCTTGGTAACCTTACCTGGAGATATATTTGGCTTATTTGGGATTAAAACCAATGTTAGAACATTAATATTAAACTATTAATATTAATTTAATAATTAATTTCATCATCTCTTAGTGTTTGAACCACACAACATATGGGAAGCTTCACTTTCATTTCTCATTACCCTTATACAATTACCCCTAGTGGTTGTAGGTGCACATTGCCACTTGAATGAATACCTGTAGGTGTAAATCACACATCCAATAATATATAATTATTATTTTTATGTACCATAATCTAATTTGGATTCAATTTCATCTATTAACTTATCATTTCATGCTTAAATCTCTATATGGACTATGTTCTACTTTAATGGAGCTGTAGGTGCATGTTTTCTTCATATGACACTTGTAGATGTCCTTAGTTTTAAAATTAGATTTTGATATATACCTCATAAATTTAAAAACTATCCTATATAATACTAGGTGTTTTTACCTTTTTAATCATGTTTGGAGAGTACCAATCAATAAGTAATCTCTCCTTCTATCTCACTATATGTCTTTTCAGCCAACTATAGGCTTCACTATGGTGAACAGGGGACCTGTAGGTATAGATGGAGAGAAAAAAATTGAGCTAAGTATCACTTCAATTAAATATTATTTATATTAATTAAGGTACCTTAAACCATTGGTAAAATTAAAACAAGTGACAATATCTAATTGTAATTTGGGTGAAGGAAAGTTCCCTTTAAACTCAAGACTATAGATAACACTTGTTTTTTTCAGTGTCTCCATTAGTAAGTTTAATCCATCAAAACACGAGTCTCTATTGATTATCCTCTCTCCAAACCTATCATATATATTTTTTATACTAGATGATTCAAATTCCACCTAGCCAAGTGTTCTGACTCTCCATGGTAGAGATGTTATAAGACATTCAAAAACCCTTAAGACCTTTGTTCTACTTCTTTTGGGAAAAGGTCCCTATAGACAATCAATTGAACTTTTAAAATGATTTTCCTTATTATTTTTCCATTGGAAACTTTAAATAGGTATATCATGGAATATTATTAACATTAGGACCTCATGTCTGAGTTTCCTTACTTGCTTCAACCTTCCATTGAAATCTCTCAATCACTTGTAGCATTACCTATAGGTTAATTTCCTCACATACATGTAGTAAGGGTGAAAAGTGTAGGTAGTATATAAATAAACTTGATTATTCTCAATTATATACCTTAAAAAATATCTAAAAATAAGGTATTTCAACTTCATTAGCTTAAAAATAGTTCTAAACCCCTCTCCCACATGTGTGTGCTCATGAATGATATCTGTAGATGAACATCCTAACTGGTATACAAGGCAACAAGTAGAATTATGAAACACACTCATGGTATATGATATTAAAATATATAATTATTCCTTCATAATAAATTTTAAATATCAAATAATTTTAAAACAAATTCAAAACCCTCTTTTCAATGTAAAAAACTCCTTCAAAGCACCTATAGGTGTACTTCCATGGCAGACAATGAGAAGGTGTATGTATGACTACAAAACATGAAAAATTGCTTAGAGAAAGAGGATGAAAGGTGAATTGGAAGTAAATAAACATAATAATGAGCTTAACATAACTTATTGGATCCATGAACCGGTTTGAAACTCCTGAAAATGGTGGAAAATGCCTGTTACTCTCAAAAGAAGTTAGTCTACAAAAATGAGGTTATTATCTCATAAAACAAAATTTAAAATTTAAAATAAGAATTTAAATAATTATAAGATATAATAAAAATATTATGGAACCAATATTGTGTTTGAGTTGTATATAATCTCTCAAACAAGAGTAAATACCATAAGGTGCCCAAAACAAATAGCAAATTTTCACAATCAACTTGTTAAAAATGGTTTATAAAGCACAATTGATAAATTTAAAAAATACTTATATTAAAATTAAGGTATCTAATTTTAATAAAACCTCCCCAATTATTTTTATCTAAAACCTAATAAGTTGTCTGTATAGAGTAAAAACCTGAAGGTCACTTTTGTGTGTTTAGAAAGCCAAAAAATGAGCAGAATGGTTTTAGCTTCAAAATGGAACTTATATATCAAAGCAAGCATGGTAATGAAAATTTTTAATATTAATATTCACATTTAAACCTTTCCAAGTGGAACACTTTCCAAGGAGGCCATATAAGTGCCATTTTCTTCTCCTTTCACTAAAAAATTGCTCTTTCTTCTAAACAACCTACCAATTTTCAATTGTGTCAGTTACTTAAGAATTCATAAGACACATGTCACATTAAATCACCCTTTTAAACCTTTAAATTTCCAAATAAACCCGTATAACTCATTAAATGTACCTTTTTGACCGCTAAAATGACCAAAAAATGATAAATGGGCATAAAAACTAATTGACCAAGTTCAATATAACATAATTCGAGATTAATTAATATGTAATACACCTCATGAAACTCATATTACACCCCTATAGACATATAAAGTCATGTTTTTACATATATGTGCCCCAAATTTGACTAAAAATTCAAAGTTGGTCAACAAATTGGTGACTCATAGGGGTAGTATGCCTGTTATAATAACTAGACCAATAGCTTTATTAGTCCATTGGGCTTAAGATTCATCTAAATTTTGAGGAAAAATATATAAATTTGACCATTTTCCTTTATTTTTATCAAGATAAGACAACTAATGACTACCTTAACACACAAAGTAAAGACACACACAATAAAGAGAGTAAACACACACATGTGCTCAAAGCACTCAAGAGAAATAAAAAACAACCTATTATATTTATCTAACAATCAATCATAGCTCCCTCCTAGATTAAAGGTAAATTTTTAAGCATCACCTTCTTCATGAGGTGGAACATGGTGTAAATCATGTTTCTCCTTAGATTGGATATTTTGTGGATTAGACCTATTCTTTGGCACTTTAATTACCATGATCTTAAGTATACCATCTTCAAATAGGTCTACAATGTAAAATTATTCTTCTTGTATCTAAACATATTCAACCTTGTTATGTGGATATTTAATTTCAACCTCAAATGATGATTCAATAAGGCATACCTTTTTGTCTCCCATAGTGCTTTCAATAAGATCAAGTTTCCTCTCAGTTGCAAGTTATTCTAGCTCATCAAAGAGCTTTGCAAATTCTATCAAATCTTGATAATTTTCCTCCATGGAAGATTAATTATTCACCTTATCATGTACTTGATCCTCAACTTGTAAAATCTCTTATATCTCTTGAAAGAGCTCCATTTGTAGCTGCCAATCATCCTTATCAATAACTTTTTGTATACTAGCATCACCAAGTGACTTCATGATAGCATGTTCTTGACTAGTAAAAATAACTTCCTCTTTATGTTTGGTTGAACACTCAATATCAAGGTTAGAATCATCAACAAGATTATCATTAGGTGTGAAATATTTTGGACAAGGAGAAGCTTCACACAACCCATCAAATTCCTTAAAAATGGCATTGAACTATTGCCATAAATCTTCTTCTTCATAGATGCCATCCTAAAGAACTATTTCCTCTATCTTAGTCTCATGAATCTCTCACAGAAATAACACTTCTTTAGATATTAATTTAATTTCATTATTTATAGTACATTCCACTTCATTTTTGAGATGATCATATACAACCTTTTGATTAGTTATAGAGTCTTCTTCAAGGGCTTTGAGATCCTCCATATCTCTCTCCTTCATGGTAATGCCAAGGCTAGGCATCTTGAAATGAGGCTAAGAAGGAGGTAGGTTTTCTTCAAGTAAGAGATCTCTTTCTTTATCAACCAATTTATCCTCCTTAGGTTTCCATATCATAGGTCCATCAAGGCAAAGAGTGATAAGGTGAGGACAAGATGAGCTAGTTGGTGGAGGTGGCACATGAAACTCAAAATTAGCTTGAGGGTGAAGTTTAAGAGATTATTAATGCACACACATCCCTTAAAATATAGATACATTATATATTATATTGTCCTTTTATTCACCAAGGGGTGTAACTATGGCGTTTTCTTCCTCATAATCACTCATGAGAGCCTCCTGATTAGTCATGAATTGAATTTGTTCTTCTTTACTTACTTCTCTGAAGATAGGTTCCTCCTTGAAAAATAATGATGTGAAAGGTTGATGGATAGGCTCATGGATTTCAGGTGAAGGAGATAGAGTATTATATTTAGTGGAAGGTGAAGGAATGGGTTTGGAAAAAATTAAAACACTAGTGAGCTCATATGGAAGTGAATTCTTCGGATGATTAGGAGGAGTAACATCTACATGAGTAGGAGTTACATCTTGTCAATGATAATTTTGTGCACAATCCATGAAAACATTTGGTTTAATATGACAAGAATAATAGGAATGATCTTAAAGCTAATAGATAGGTGTATCTTTATAGGTTCCTTGGTATCTATTCTCATAGGGTTATCCAACAACATGGTGTCCATATGAAGGACTATAAGACTGCCATGGTTTATAGGACTATTGAGGTATAAAATATAGTTCATAGCAAGGTTGATTGTAGGATTGATAAACTTTAGGACAAGTCTGATTATATTCATACTAAGGTTCATTAATAACTTGTTCATATTGATGGGGAATGGTACAAGCTTGGAAGGTTCAACCAACTTGTAGAGAACAAAACTTAAAACCAAAGTTAGTCATGAAACCTCATTGAAATAAAGAACATAAAGAAACATGTTATCATAAATCTTAAAAGGATAACCTATGATACTTGACCAGATGATACAACTTCAGAGTCACCATTGATGCTTTGATAGATGCCTCTAAAGGCTGATTGTTGAAAGACAACACCAAAAATATCTCAAGTTCTTGGACCAAGAGTACCACTAGGCATGCCAAAAAATATTGTCCATTAGATTTTCACCCTTTGAGGATATGTAAAATATCTCCTCATCCAAGTGGCACAATGGAATCACTTCTAGGATTGTGGATAACCTAAGGAATGAGGTGAATCTCTTAGTAGGGCTAGCTCTCTTGATGTACCACTTTGGATTGAAACTATAACTAAGCTTGGGAGGTGAAAAGGGATAAAGATAAATGAAATAAAACTACTCTAAGGGAGGTGATGCAACAAATAACATGATTGAATCCAACCATATGCATGTTACACTTGAAATCAAAGGACAAACTGAACATACACTTCTCCAATATTCATCTTCTCACATCAATATTACATTTTGAGATTATGGATGAATGTGAAAATCTAGGAGGACTAGACAAGAGTCCTATGAGGGTACTAATGAATATAATAACTCACTTAAACCTTGAATATCTCCTGGAACACTTCACATGCCTTGTAAGATGAGGTTGAAAATAGGTGAAAGAATGGAACAACATGCTAAGGAATCCATAGTTTTCACTAAGAAATATTCCTAATCTAATTAAAAATACTAAAAATAGTCATAGAGGAGGTAACAATTATTTTTATTATTTATCAAAAGGTATACATTTGATTAGGGCTTCACCATACGCAGGTGTAACATTTAATACAATGCCAAAATGGCTAGTTCTTATAGAACTTGAGAGAGAGAAAAGAAGAGAGAATCCCAAAGGTCACAAGGACACTTGTCAAGCTGAACCAAGTAGTCATGTGTGCATAAGAAGAGGATATGGGATGAACCATGTAAGGACAAGAATTAAAAGTGTCAATTTAAGGCATAAACTTCATGAAAAGTGTCATGAAACGCCCTTTATTAGCTCATAAAAACTACCTTCATAATTGGCCCTATTTAAACACCTCATAACTAATTAGGACCAATTATAATGATTGGGATGAATTTTAAGGAAATCATTCATGCCTCTTCATTAATTTATTGTAGGTTTGGTCACATGAAATCATCTAGAAATGAACAATCATCATCATCTGTAATCCAAAAAACTCTTCCTTCATGCACCCTGCACACTTGGCTTCCAAATTGGAATTAGTTTCCCATGTAAATCCATGGGAGGGAGTTAATTACACCTTTAAATACCCTCAATTTCTATATAATAATCATGTGTACCTTAAAATGAGCTCACTTGAAGTTTTCCACCCTTCTCACTAGCTTGCCCAATAGGCCAATTTTGAATGGCTAAAATGAGAGATATTTTCTAAAACCTTAGGATTTGTTTTGAATAATTAAATGAATATAGAAAGTTATTAAAATTATATATATTTCTGCCAAATTTGGTTTCATGTTCAAACTCCTCCTGTAGCCTACACAACATAAAACATGGTAAAAAATAACCTATTTTTCACCCCATCTGTACAAGTTCATACATCTAGTTGGCATGTGAGGGAGACTGAGTGAGTACTCTACAAGGTCCAATAGGTTTCATGAGAAAAAATTTCCATTGTATCATCTTTCTAACTCTATTTCCATCATTGCGTCTCTACAAGGGTTTAACAAGGGTTTTAGGCATGTTTTCCCTCTTAAGTTTTGTTCATAAAAGTCTAACATCCAAGTTTCCAAAAAATTCAACAAAATAATTATTCAAGACCCTCCTTAATATCTTAAATTTCTTATATTTCCATGAAATTCATCATGAAAGATATGAGTGTTGAAACTTGACCTATCAAGCTCTTTTTCCTCTTTCTTACATGTCTGAGTGGGTTTTGAGCCAAAAATGGATTTCTTAGGGATTCTCTTGTAGATTAAAATCCTAAATACACATGTAGTGACCTTATTAACATGATTCAATAGATTAAAAATCATATCTAATACTAGGAATGTGACTCGTCTCTCTTTTAGAATCTAGACTTTAGTATGCCTAGTAAACTTGACTACACCACAGAGCTCAAAATGACCCCTTAAGGTTTTCCCTATCTCCAAATATCTCAAAAAATTATATAATTATCCTCCATACATATCAAAATCAATTATAAATATCAATTAGGGATATAAATGGAAATGATCTCACACTTGGTCTTTATGTATGCAACTACCCTATAGGCCTACCTAAAACTTTAAAGGTTTTGATCATTATATTTGGTTTATACAATTATTGAAAGTATTTTCATGTTTTATTATATGTGTTTTATATTCCAAAACCTTGTTTCCATATCCAACATCTCCTTGGTCACTTCATTTCTCTTTTCCCCAAAATTGCTAAGGTTTGTGCATGAGGGGAGTGCCCTTTGTCTAGGATAAAATAGAGGGAATTCCCATATTTCACCAAAACAATGTAAATATTTGATGATATCCATAAAATTTTTAATATTACTTACATAAAAATTCAACTCTTGACTCAATTGTTAGATCTTCCAAGAACACTAAGCACCACTAAGACCTATCAAGCAAGACTATGGGCAGGGTTTTAAGATAATAGACTATGTTTCACCTTTGAAAGTTTGTTTTTATGCTTGATTTATATTTTTAGGTGTCTATAAATATATTAATGACTTATATGGAGTTGTGATAATTTCCATCATCACTACAAATTTTCATCTATACTCTGCACACACCCTAAACTCTCAAATAACATGTATCTTCTGATTATGTTTTTATTGAATGTACCCCTACCTACAAGTGATTAAGCATGTATTGGAATTTATAAACCTTGAATAATATTATTATAATATATTCACACCATGATATGACTAAACTCACCTTGGGTTCCTTAAAACACTACTAAAACATCAAAACCTATCCTACTATATGCATACCCTACCTGACTGTGTTACTATTGGGAACCTTACCTGTAGGTATATTTGGCTCATTTGAGATTCAAAAAAATGTTATAAAAGTCATATTAAATTATCCATAGTAATTTAATAATTATTGACATCATCTCTTGGTTTCTAAACCACACAACATTCGATAATCTTCACTTTCATTGCTCATTGCCCTTATACAGTCACCCCTAGTGGTTGTAGGTGCATATTTCCACTTGAATGAATACCTGTAGGTATGAATCACACATCCAAGAATACATCATGATTTTTTGGATATACCCTAAGGTCATTAGGACTAAATTTCATATATTAACTGATATTTTCATGCTTAAATCTCTATATGGACTATGTGTTGCTTTAATGGAGTTGTAGGTGCATGTTTTCTTCATAAGACACCTGTAGATGTCTTTAATCTTGAAATTAGATTTGGATATATACCTCATACCTTTCAAAACTCTCCTAGATCATAATAGGTGTTGATAAATTTATAATAAAGTTTTTATAGTACTAATCAATAAGGAATCTCTCCTTCTAACTCATTGTATGTCTTCTCAGTCAATTGTAGGCTTCACTATGGTGAACAAGGGACCTATAGGTGTAGATGGAGAGAAAAACATTGACCTAAGTATCACTTCCCTTGATGATTATTTATGTTACTTAATTTACCTTAAACCATTGGGAACATTAAAAAAAATTATAATATCTAATTTCAATTTGGGTGAAGGAAAGGTCCCTTTGAACTCAATACTGTAGATAACACCAGTTGTTTTAAATGTCTCCATTGGTAAGTTTAAGCCATCAAAACACTAGTATCTATTAATAATCCTCTCTTTAAACCTAGCATAGATATTTTTTATTCTAGATGCTTAAAATTCCATCTATCTAGGTGTTTTAATCTCCATTGTAGACATGTTATAAGACATTCAAAAAACCTTAGGACCTCTATTCTGCTCCTTTTAGGAAAAGGTCCTTATAGATAATCAATTGACCTTTTAGCATGATTTTACTTCACATTTGTCAATTGAAAACCTCAAATAGGTATATAATGTAATTTTATTAACATTAGGACCTCATTTTTGAGTTTCCTCACTTGCTCCAACCTTTCATTGAAAGCTCTTAGTCCCCTGTAGCATCACCTGTAGGTTAATTTCCTCACATATAGGAAGTAAGGATGAAAAGTATAAGCAATATATAGATACACTTACTTATGCTCAATTATACACCTTCACCAAGATATCAAAAGTAGGTTTTAAAACTTCATTGTCTTCAAAATAATTCCAAACCCCTCTCTCCCATGTGTGTGCTCATGAATGATATTTGTAGATGAACATCCTGACTGGTATGCATGGTAACCAGTAGAATTATGAACCACACTCATGTTATAAGAGATTAAAATCTACCATTATTACTTAATAATACATTTTCCATATAAAATAATTTGAAAACAACTTTAAACCCCTCTTATCAATGTAAAAAACTCCTTCAAATCATCTATAGGTGCACTTCCATGGCAGACAATGAGAAGGTGTATGTGTGACTGCAAACCATGAAACATTGCTTAGAGAAAGAGGATTAAATGTCAAGGGTAAGTAAATAAAAATAATTTAAACATAATAATGATCTTAACACAACTTATTTAACCCATTAACCATCTTAAAACTCCTAAAAATGGTGGGAAATGCCTGCCACTCTCAAAATAAGCCAATCTATAAAACTAAGGTTATTATCTCATCAAATGAACTTGAAACTTGAAAATAAGAATGGAAATAATTATATGATATCTTAAAAATATTATAAAACCAATATTATTAGCTGATTCGTGTATAATCTCTCAAACATGAAAAAAAACCATAGGGTGCACGAAATAGCTAGCAAATTTACATAGTCAACTTGTTAGCAATGGTTCATAAAGCATAGTTGATAAATTAAAAAAATAATTATATGAAAATTAAGGTATATGATTTTAATAAAACATATGAAATTTTTTTATCTAAAACCTCTTGAACTACTCATACCGAGAAAAAACTTGAAGGTCACTTTTATGTGTCTAGAAAGCCAAGAAAGGAGTAGAATGGTTTTGGATTAAAAATAGAGCTTATAGATCATAAAAATCATGTTAATTATCATGGTTAATATTAATATTCACATTTCAACCTCTTAATAGTTGCACACTTCCCAAGGAGGCCTTACAAGTGCCATTTTTTCTCCTTTCACTAGAAAACTACCCTTTCTTCTGAACAACCTACCAATTTTTAGTTTTTTAGTTACTTAAGACTTCATAATACACATTTCATGTTAAATAAACCTTTTACACCTTCACATTCCTAATAAACCCATATAACTCATTAAATGCACCCTTTTGACCCCTAAAATGACCCAAAAATGATGAATGGACATAAAAACTAATTAACCAAGGCTAATATAACATAATTTGAGATTAATTAACATGTAATACACATTATTACACTCATATTACACATTTTATAGACCTATAAAGTCAAGTTTTTACTTATAGGTGCCCTAAATTTGACTAAAAAGTCAAATTTTGTCAATAGGAACATAAGTAATGGTACAAATGGTGTTGGGATTAAAAAATTTGGTATTAGCTAACTCATCTCTGATGCTATAATAGTGCTCTAAATCACTTCCAACATTTTTATCATTTGATGGTAAATTTTCATCACTCTCGATATCTAAAGGGTCACCCCCATTAGGTTTGTATCCAATCCCTTGAGTTTCTTTATGTTTAATAACAGATACTAGCTCAATAAGACCTTGTTGCTTTAACCCCATGTCTTCATAAGTTTGATTATCCATTATTCTATTTGGAATAGGATATTTTTTACTTTGGTAGAAATTATCAAAGTCATCATTGTAAAACCATAAGTCATCATCACCTTTGATCTTTTCTTGGTATTATGTGTTCATTTCAACAAAATTAATAGGCCATTTTTGGTGTGGATCAACATTTTTATGACATTCCATTATAAAACTCTTCACTTTGGTCCTACTATGTGATTTAGGTGTTTTAGGTAATTTTTCTATATGAAAAACATTTCCAATTTGGTATTCACCGTGGCCTTTTTTGTAATGGTAAAATGAGAGGATATTTGAAGAGGTGGTGTAGATAAATTAGATCTAATAGTTCTTGATCCACATAATTTGACTTAAGATTTTGAACAACTACCTCTTTTTCCTTATTAGTTACATTTTTGAGGCCAAGATGATAATTTTATCTTCTATACTCTACTTCAAGATGTTTACAATACTAGTATAGTTGCAAATCACTAGGTATGGCGACCTCCAAGCTTGCATGGGGGAACTTGATGAACTAATGTAGAATATAAGGTATTATTCATACTTAATATATCTAAGGTTACCTAAGAAGTAATTTTTATGAAAAATCTAGATCAAGAACATGGCAAAGGATATCATGGTTTAAAGGTACACCGATAATAGGAAAGCAAATGGTGCCCTATGATTCTCTCTCTTCATTATCATAGGCCTTGATGGTAATAATATTTTGTTGAATATCCAATAAAATGTAGCCCAAGTGTTTAACAAACCTCAGAACCAAACCATTGTCTATGAGGACATGCTTTATTTTATGTCTAGAAATTTTTCAAACCCAAACCATTGTTTATGAGGACATGCTTGATATTATTTTTAGAAATTATTTCCTCTATATAAATTAGATTATTGTGAATTGGTCCAAGGTATAAGATATCACTTTTATAAAAAGTAAATTATTGGTCTAGGGCCAAATGAATCGTAAGCATTTAGAAGTTGTTAAGGGGAATGCCACTTAAGACCTTGGATTGGCTAAAAAACTCATTTAATATGTTTTTATAGATGTTTAACACATGTAAAAGATCTAAGATATAAAGTTGCACTAATCTCTTTTATAAATGTTCCAAAATATCATATAGCTTTTCATTAGTAGAATTATTTGGTTTATATATTTGATGTAAAGAGCCTGTAATGGGATTATTAGAGGAAGAAGGTATCAAACCTTATATCGTAACCTCAGAATGTCAAGTTGTGATTACACAAACCTAAGTTGGTAGGGGGTTACTATAATTAAATAAGGTATAATTAGGGCTTAAAATGGTAACTGTTAGTCATTGGCTGGTATTAATGCCAATTTTAACCCAAGGAGGATTACTGACATATAGGGGAGGAGGTCCTAAAATGGAAGATGGTGATCATCAGGTTTTTTTGTCTATTGGTTTAGGATTGACCTTAATAGTGGTTATATTATTTATAGTAGTATGGCCTACAACATTTTAATAGTCATAGGGGACATTATTATATTTTACTTGGTTAGAATGGGTGTCTTGACATTGAATCTGATTAGTTTACTACTTTTATGGATTTGGCCCTTGATTTTGATTTTTAGGAGGCCTATTATAATTATGATTGTTAGCTTGACATTTATTCTAATTATGATTGTTATAATTTTTCTATGGAAAAGGGTTTTTATAGATACCAAAATTTTGGTTAGATGTTGAATCAGCATTGTTCAACTCTATTTAGCCATTCTCTAGTAAATCTTAGATAAAGTTCCTAAGCTACAAACATCTATGAATGGAATGACCTTTAAACTAACGATAATCACATAACTCATGTTCCTTGTACTAGTTAGGTTTAGGTTGGCCTTCTAGAAATGGTTTTAGAACTAGCCAAATGATCATGTTAGCTACAACCAACTTTTGGAACACTACCTTGATAGGTCACCAAGATCACTAAAAATAATATTTTAGTATTGATCTCTTCTTGGAGGTGTTCATTGAAAAGTAAGTGGATGAATAGGTGGGGTTGATTAGGTAGGTAATGGGTGCATTATTTACACATATATAGATTTTTTTACCCCATCCCCTACACCATTTTTGTTCTTATTTAATGATTTAGGCTATTTAGATGTGCTTATGTGAGATTTCATCTAAACCTTGTTTTGAATTTTATTTTTAGAATATAATTTGGTTATTTATTAATGAGGGCTTATTAAATTTGTATTCCTTTGGAAATAATCTTTTCAAATGTATTTGTATATTAAATTATAATATTATAGGGTATGTCTAGTTGTAGATTGGAAGTAAATACTACAACCAATTATTTATCAGGAGTATTATGTGGGAATCAACTAGCCAATGCACACCACCATTGTAAATAACTAGAAAAAATCTCTCCTCCTCTTTATCTGGCATGACACAAGTCAACCATAGTAACCTAGTGTCATATGTTATAGGTAAATTTCTACACAAACATTTTAGATAAATCATCAAAGTTATCAACAATTTTTTAGGTAGATAGAGAAAACATTCCAAATCTTGCCTAACCAAACTATAGGGAAATAAGTGAATTAAGTGCACACTATTGTATGCCACATCCTATAAAGTGATGAAGAACCATTTTAAGTTTTATTTTGGATCACCTTTCCCTTTGTATTTATCAAATTTTGGCATCTAAAAATGATGTAGGAATGGTATATGAAGATATATCATATCAAAGGGATAAGAGTACATGCCACCCAATTTGAAATTCTTAACCTAATTCCTTATTTAGATGGTAGAAAATACATATTTTACATCTTACAAGTCATAAAAATTAGGGATAGATTGAGAGAGTGTGTGGGTACATGTTGTTGGGTATGCAAAGGTGGATTACTTTGACTTTGATAAAGTAGTGGTATGGGGTATTGGGGGATTTGTAAATGATTATTTCTACCAGGAATGATCACCCTTTGAATGGTGTTATATTATTAACAAGGAACTTTTTGTTGTTAAGGCACTTTTTTCTAATTATGACATTGATTTAGAGGGAACTATGGTCTAAATGGATGGATGGTTTGTTGGGGATTGAATGGGAATTATCGGGAATGGAAAGGAATCTCTTGTTGATTTGTATGAATCTCTTTTATGAAAGAAACTTATTACTTGTTAGGTAGAATACATTGATGGTTTGAAGAGGCACATTGTTGAGTAGAAGTAGTATGTGGTTGACTAATAAGAAAATGTTGTTGATTAGAAAACATCTATTGGGAAATAATTACCATTTGTTGTGGTAAAACATTGGTCACCACTTTCTGAGGTGAAGGGTTGGTCACCACCAGTTGAGGTGGAGGATCGGTCACCACTTATTAAAGTCAGGGATTAATTATAACTTATTAAATTAGGGGATTGATCACCACTTATTGAAGAGGAGGGGTATTAATAACTTGGTGTTATGGATCAATCATGTTTGCAACCTAGTATTGTAAAGTATTAGGAACATTGGAAGAAATAATGTGTTGGTGAGTTCAAAGAATTTTCTATTGGATTTTGGATGGAACTTGGTGTAGATTGAAATGAATTAGTTGATAATTATCAACCATGTCTTGGGAATAATCCAATAGGGAATTTAGATTAGGATTATCCAACTGATTAGTTTTAGATATAGGCATGTTAAATAAATTTGTGACTAATGTGTTATAATGAAATGGATTGGTATTAAGTGTAGGATGGACTAGAAAATTTGACTGCAGTTTAGTTGGTGGATTTAGATCTATAAGTTTTAGCTTTTGAATATTGAGAGTATTTAAGGAGTTAGATAAAATAGCCAAGACATAACTAGCCTATTGTATTTGAGAGGCCATGAATTGGCTCTATGAAGGAAGGTCAACAAATTCACCTTTTCCTTTGCTAGATGTTGGGAGGGCTTGATTAGAGGTTAGTAAAAGAGTTTGATTTTGACTAGAAGTATCTTGATTATCTAGAAATGCAAGCAATATTTATTCTTGAGCTCTAATGAAATAACATAAGTTATCCATTGGAAATATAGCTATAAATATGACTCTAATCTCTAATAACATTAAAAGGTTCTCATATTTGTTATAAAAAAGGTGTCATGTAAATTAATATTACCCATTGGATTATCTAATAAGTGAATGTAGAAAATAAATTGGATTATCTAATAAGTTTTAAAATTGGCACACTTATCATAGACTATTTGATTAGGTTGCAAAATTTTAACCTTAAGTTTCAAGAAAGTGGGCTTGATTTGAAGTTGCATGAACTTTGGATTGAAATTAGATTTAGATAATGTTTTAATTAACTTAAACAAATCTTTGACTTTCTAAAAATAAGAGTTTGACTTTAATCTTTGGAACTAGAAGATTGACTTTGTTTGACCTTAGAGTTTGGAACTAAAATCAAAATTTGGACTAGGTTTGAAATAAAATAGACATTATAAATGTAATGGTCTAAGAATAAATTGGATATTTGATTTTATAATTGGTTTAGAATTAGAAATTAGAATTTGTTTGGAACTAGGATTGGCTCAAAATGGATAGCGTAATGACTTGGTTTAGATAAGAATTATGTGTACTTGGACAAAGTTTGGAATGACCTCTAAAAAGGGTAATTTTGACTTGGAATACAGATAGAGTAATGCATTATTGAGTAGGTGAATATTGAATATGTTTTAGACTTGTTCTAGTTTTTACTTGGTTTTGAACAAATAATGAGTTTTTACATAACATCTAAGCAAACAACCATCTAAGTACATGATCATATTTTAGTGTTAGATCAGGAGTGCATCACAATAACTATGCATTCAATATACTCACTTTGAGAGGAAAAAATTAAGATTAATTTTAATATAATTATTTAAATTTATGTGAAAGACCCACCCTCTCTCAAAGTCCATACATGAAAGGCAATCTTTGGGGGCTATTACCTTTGCACCCCTACATCAATGAAAGTTTTAAGGCTAATAGGTCTTAATATAAAGTTTTCATTGGCTTTATATATGGTCCCCAAAGGGCACAAAATCCATCAAGGAAGAGATGTAGGCATCAGGATGTTTATACAGGGATATGTCTCTTATCAAAGAGACCATGGATTCCTTAGTGGCGATGTTTAATGGCTTAGCATTGGGAGTTAACTAATTACTTTCACAAAACCATTTTTGGGGATTTATACAAGGCTTGAGTGACACTTTCCAATAATTTATATCCTACATTAGATGTATAGGGTTGGTATGAACACTAGTGGATGAAATACTAGTCATTGTACCCTAAAGACCCATAAGAAGGTAATGACACCCAAACTATGTAGCATAAAATAAAAAGAGGAAGGTATCACTATTTTTGATTCATAAGAATCCCAATAAGGGGAAGAAAATATCATACTTTGACTAATATATCAAGATAAAGAAAAATGGTTAACTTCAATTTTCTAGGTCACCCAAATAAGGGGAGAACATACATATGAAAGAATTGCACAAATGCACACACTCTAAGAATAAATAAGAAATGAAACAAGTGCATGAAAATAAATGAATTAAAAATAAAGCAAGTTTTAATCCCAAATTGAAGTGCATGTTTTTTAAACCCAAGTAAAAATGTTTGTAAATTCCTTTTTTTGAGTTTTAAATCCACTTGTTTGTCCAAGGTGCTACAAGAAAAAAATCAATAGTTTGATTTAGGGTTTGTACTTTGCATGATAAATGGGTAAAAAGTTTACTTTCAAGATCTCATGATTTTGCAATAGTGTGATTTCACTATTTTATAATATGAACTAACTATTCTTCAGGATGATTTTGCTATTGCATAGTACATGTAAAAAACATATTTAAACAAAATAGAAATAAATTCACCATTTTGGAGGATGTACTATTTTAAAGGATGATTTATTTGTTTGGTGTGATTTCACAAATATGATGGCCTACAAAAACATAGTTAAATAGAAGACAAAGATGAATTCACCATTTTACAAGATAAATTCATTTTTATGCAATATGAATTCACTATTTTTTAGGATGATTTCTCTATTTGGTGTGATTTTGTTGCTTATGACAACTTGCAAAAACATAGTGAGACAAAAGATAGAGATGGATTCTCCATTTTTTAAGATGAATTTGATGTTGTGTAGTATGAATTCACTATTTTTAAGATGATTTTTTGTGTGATTTATTTGATTATGATGATCTAAAAAAACACATTTAGATAGAATTGTGATTGAATTCACTATTTTATAGGATGAATTTGTTGTTGTGTAGGATGGATTCATTATTTTGTAGGATGTTTTCATTATTTTGGTGTAATTTTTCTGATTATGTCAACCTAAAAAAACAATTTTAAATAAAATATAAAGATGAATTTTCAATTTTAAAAGATGAATTTATTGTTGTGCAGAATAAATTCACTATTTTATAGGATGATTTCATTATTTTGACATGAACTAATTTTTAACAAATTTTTGAAGAAAATGAGGTGAATTAACTTTAAAATTAAATTAATCCAAGTAATTATAAGATTTATTAGGGTACATCATGTGCCACCAATGTGCCATTATGTTGAATATGACTCTAAAGAAGGTCAGATTATTATTAGTTAATGAAAATCAAAATAATTGAAAGACCATAACATTCTAAGCCTATCCACTAGGTTTGAGAAATACTACCAAATGAAAAATCAAATAGAAGACAAAACATAAATTTTATACCTTCCTTGAAATACACCACTCGCTAGATGTTTTGAAGAGGTATGTGTTTGGCTTGTAAATCTAAAGGTCTTTAGAAATGTTGACTCCATGTGTGGGCAACATCTCCCATTGTCTAAACTTATTTTGACTTGAGAATTGTCATGAGAATGGTGAAGTTGCTTATGTATTTTATTAAAATAAGTTTAAGTTCAAGAAGCTTATCTATAATTGAGGGGGACCTTCAATTTATAGACTTATTAAAATAATGAAGACCATCCATATTGATCTCCAAATGGGGGGATAAGAATGAATTATCAACCTCATAAATGTTAGAGGTTGGAAATGTAAGAGGGTTTATTTAAGGAAATTTATAGTGTGGAAGAGATTTGGAAGAAAAGTGTAATCATGACCTTTTTTGGAGTGTGTAAGAGGGTATAAGAGGGAGGATTTTGAAATAATGTGTAAGGGATTCTAAGAAATTTATTTCACTCATCTCCTTTCACATTGAATTTCCCATGTGATGTCACAATATGAGGTAATAAAAGGATTTTTGATTTTATAAAATAGAAGTTTCTAAAAATCCATTGAATTTTTCATTAGAGGAATGTTTAGGTTAATTAATCAAGGTGATTAATTGAAAAGTAGAATAAATTTATGTTTTCAATTTTCATTTAATTCCTAAAATAACACTTACAAAGGGTTAGGTTCATTTAGGGTACACTTGATAAAATTATTGTGACATTATGGTATATTACCCCAATTAGGAACATGTTACAAATTTAGCTTAAATTGATGGTTATGCAGGTGAATTAGACCAGTTTATAAATTATTGTTAATTTTTCATGTAATTATAAAAGGCCATGCTGATTGTATTTTAGACATGAAAGTGTTGAAAATGAAGTGTTTACAATTACATCCCCTTTGGTAGCTCCTAAAGTATCAAACCTTAATCCCACTAGGTCTACTGTGTAACCTCTTCTATAAGTTATTCAAAATTTAGAAACTAAGGTTAAACATATTGAGAAAAATTATTTAAAATCAATTAATTATATTTATTCAAAAAATTTATTACAAAATCCTATTTCATGTGAGATATATTTGCACCCTTTGCCAACTAGTTTTTTAGTACCCAAGTTCACATTTTATGATGGAAAGGTTGATCTTGAGTAACATCTCTGATCTTTCTATACAACATGCCTTGATTATGGTTCTAATGATAAAATTTTCATAAAATTATTTCCAAGAATCTTAAAGGACCATGTTTTAATATGGTTTTATGACATACCAACATGATCAATGCATGCATTTAAACCTCTATAAAATTATTTTTGAACACATTTTTCAATTAACAACACTAAAAAGATGTAATATACACAAATTTCAAAGATCAAACAAGGAATTAATGAGCTTATCAATTAATATGTTTTGAGGTACAAGATAATATTATCCAAAATGACAAATCAAAGGGTAGATAAATAAATATAATATATATTTAAACAAAGTTTAATTTCCCCACTACATGAGACTATTATCTTCAAGAAGTTTAAATATTTTGATGACTTATGCCATATTGTCTAAGATCAAGGAATGAATCTTATTTCATTAAACAATATTAATTATATATTAAACACACCAAATACATCTACCACCAAGTTTCATATTAAACCAAGCTATAAGCTTAAACATGTATAGGCTAAAAAAGGAGGTAATAAAAATAGTCAATAAAGTGTTATAATAACCTAATTGACCCATTTTATCTAATGAACCTTAAAGAAAATTCTCATGATTACTTGAATCTTTAACTTCACTCCTTAAGAAGCCTGTGGAGTGTCATCTTTATATCTCTCCCTCCTCCCTTAGAGGTTGATATTAGTTGACCTCTACCCAAAGGATATTATGCAAATCCTTATTATGACTATCACCAATTTGATGGGAATTCTATAAATAGATGTTGAAAATTAAATAAAAATATACATGACCTTATATATAGTGAATAAAATCACCTTTGATGATCTTATAAAAGATTCAGGGTCATAACATAGTGATAATTTAAACCAAAAGATATTCAACAATCCATTAGAAGATCATTCTAAAGAAGCACCTAGAGAAAAAATCACATATAATGAAATGATCCTCCACCATATTATGGAAACCCATTATATGGGATTATTGATGCACTTACACACACAATAGCTCTTATGGTTCAAAGTCCATTTATTACATTTGATGACAATGAGATTATGGATGATGATTTAGATCTCCACTCATTATTTATTAGATCATATATTGATCATAAACCTATACATAGGGTTTTTGTTGATAATGATTATAGTGAGAATATATGTACTATGACATTACTTACACATTTTGGATACACACATTATGATTTATACCCTTAAATAGATATGGTTAGAACATTTGATGGGAAAGCACAATAGGTTATTAGTGAGATTGATTTACCTTTGAAATTTAGTCTGAAACATTGAACCACAACATTTTTAGTCATAAAAAATACAAAGTATTTTATATGTTATTGGGATGACCTTGGATTTATAAGCTCTACGTAGTACACTATATAGTGCATAAATTTCTCAAGTATATTCATGCCAATAAGGTAATCATAGTTTTAGGGATTTAGTATGAACATCCAATACAACAAGAGAAGTTTATTCAAATACAAATAATTATTCAACCTATTAAGGTTAATTATGAGATAAAAGGTAAAAAAATTAAATCTCCTTTCTTAGGTGGTTGATACTTGATAAATAATTGCATCAAAGAAAGCCAGTGGACTCCATGGATCCTTCATTTATACCTACATGGCCTATCCAGTTACTATGAGTAGATCAACATGTTTTTCAGAGGGTGGAATTACCCAAATTTATAGTCACACTAAAGAAACCAAAAAACACCAAAAAATGGGATCCATCACCCACTACAAAGCTAACTACTGCTTCATGACCACATTTCACACATATAAATGGTCCTTAATGGTATGACTAGTTTGATGTACCTTATTATGAATATAGATAAAAATATGAGAATAATTTATATGGGATAATTTATTATCCCCCTATTTCCTTAAATTAAAAAACACAAAAAATAAATAAAATATAAAAATATTCAAATAAATAAAAATTACAAATATACACATGATTACTAGATTTTTACATTTATGTTGTTTACTTCATATTATTAGATATATAATTTCATTTATATACACACATATCTTATGGTTACTTGAGTGTGATACATGCACACAATAGATACTTAATACATAAGCACACAGATGTTGGATCTTTTCCTCTACCTATGTGACACACTAGGTTGGGGGCATATTGATTTTATTAATCATGATTGATACATGTTCTATTATTTTATGATCACTTTAAATTATCATGTTGATATTATATACTAACACTTACACATGTTTATACTCATGCTTACATATTACATAGTGTGATAGATATGCTATATTATAAGACATTTTGCTAACACATGTATGCAAGGATTAGTATGATATATTTATGATGGTTGCTTATATTTAACTTGGTCATCTTATCACATGGCTTAATTGAGTGTATTTATTATTTGATACCTTTTTTTTACTATGAAACATTTGAAATGTCCCTTATTTATAGGACACAATGCCACTAAGTGTTATTTCTTATGTGGCATTTGAACATACCCCTTGTTTACGGTCTCTTTAGACCCCCCTTTTGCATGACCTTGAGTGTTTTTGTGTGTGTGCTTGATTATTTTATGATATAATGATTTTTAAACTTAGACATTTCCATGATCTATATCATGCATCATATGGATAATTATGATTTGATACTGTGAGCCTCATTAATACATCTACTTAGACATGATACGTTATATGTTTCATTACTACATGATTGATACAAATATGATTTGGTTATCTTATCCTTTTGAGATAAGGTGACCACCAAGTTTCATTCCCCTCACCTAATAATGAGGGGAATATTAGTTGGGGATTCAATAGATACATGAGTCCACACACATATAGTTGTCATAATTCACAAAACTTGATACAATTTACATGATTCATATATAACTTCTGACAAAATCTTATGCATTTGATAACAATTTTACAAATTTGAGATAGAGTTTTTAGATTTGTGATAGATGTCATATAAAATTTACATACTATAATTTACATTTTATAAATTACTTCATCTTGAGACATATTAGAGGTGTATATGCCATCCAAATGCACCAAGTCATAGTTACATATTCAGATTATATACACACATGCATTAATTTTTTTTAAATACACTAAACTTACCAAGATACACTGATAAATTTTTTATCTAATATAATATTTGTCTCCTTTAATAATGTGATTGAGATTCAATGAACATGATGGCCTTGGTAGTATTCCCCTTTCATAGGTTGAGATGGTTTTACCATTTAACTTAGGAAAGATTGGATAGATTATCTATACACTTGAGTTATGTGATTGATATTATATGGTCTTGATGGCCTTGGCACAACTCACCCTTGTACCATATTGAGGGCCTGATCACCCTCAAATTCTCATCTTCATATATCTAAGGTTTAATCATGAACCTCTTTCTCCAATGTTTCATCAAGGAAACATTACCCTTACAAAATTAAAGTACCAAGGGGAAACATGGTTACATCAACACACAACTATGCTCCTTCCTTGCTCTCTTTACATTCAAATAATTTAAAATTATTCATTTTTAGATTATATGCACTAATTACATAGTAACATGCTCTTTATTGCTGTGAATAAACATACAAAAAATTCAAATAGTGCTCAAGTAAAGACAAGGTGTGTTATACCCACCAAGGTACACATTTCTTTCCTTTAACCTATTAATTCATCTTTAAGAATTAATAGATTGGGTAGAGGGTTCATATGTAGATGATAAATCTATATTAATATGATATTATAGTCTTATATGTTGTATATAACCAATCATGGCTTTACCCTTTAGTTCACAACCTTCCCACTCCCAAAAGGCCCACGTTTTCCATCTCACTATGCCTAAAGTATTATCTTATAGTCTGACCCTGATATTCTAATGATACAAGTCACTTATAACCCACATTGTGCATAAAAATTGATACACATCTTTCACTATTAGTTAAAAATATTTAGTAACTCTATATTCTCATGAACACCACATTTTGATCAAGATACTAACATAATGCTAGTGTCTCAAAACTCATGCTAGTGTTTGTACCTTACAAATGCTCAAATTTGCAAATAAATAAACATGTATGAGTTGACCTATTTATTTTATTTAAACCTCATATGATATATTTTCAGAAGGTATGATATAAATACACTTCAAATACAATTCATTATCATCATGTTCTTATCAAGCACATATCTAACATATACCAAACAAAAGCACCTCTCAAGCTCACAATGTTTCCCTATTCTTCCCTATTTCTAAATTAGTCATTGGAATAGTATTCTTATAGGTCTAAAAGATTTAGATAAAAACCCATGAGTACTATTTGTCAAGTTCAAAGCTATATCACTAAATGCACTTGTATATAGTATATTACATAATTATTCACACAAAGACCCACATAAAGGGAGAAATACATTGATCTAAGGTCTTCTTTGAAGTATATCACTATTTAGGTAACATTAATTGATATAAGGGTCTTTGAGATCAACTTGACTTCACTTGAGCCCACTAACCCCTATTTCTCAAGGTGACATGCCCAAGTTGGAGGACCTACGGTTTTATCAAAATATTAATATCTATAACCTATGCACATGATCCAAGTTAATAATTTGAAAGGTGATAGTTAACCTTAATAGGTAACTATGGAATTTATAAAAAAGGACATGTAATTAGTATAGGATAAAAGCATCAGTTTTAGGACTAAAGCATTAACACTAATGTCCCAAGTTTAATAGTAGTGTCTAAGCTAATAAAGAGTTAATTTTCAAAACCTGACAAATCACAACCAAGCATCATCTTAACTATTTATGCACCTATATTTTATAGATCTACATATGCATAAATCATTGTGATAAGTATTATTCCTTCTTCATGTTTAAGCATTTGAATTAATTTTTGGTTTTATACTTTATATATTTAGCACACTTTCATAATTCAACACTGTATTAGAATATTAAACCGAAATTATTTAATTAGCCTAACTTTTATAATATATTACTCTTTAGTTTATTAGGCTATTATTTATTTTAACTCTTCTAAAAAGGGTTAAACAATCGATTTGATTCATGGAAGACCTACAAAATCAAAACCCTAGTTCTTGAAATAAAACATAATGGACATCAAATACAAAGGGGGGAATATAGTAAGGGTAATAGTTAAACTATCCTTAGAAAACTATGCATGATATGAGTGTTGCCTACATAGACAAAAAGGGGCTCAAACTGATGTAGTTTTCCCTCCTAGAGTGAGTGTGTGAATATTGATATTGATATATGAATGTAATTAGATAGATTGACATGAATGCTTGATAATTATTACCCTTGACCTAAAATAAAATAAATTTAGACTTGACTTATTACTATTAGAATAATTCAAAATCAAAATTGGAAATATTAGTGTCCCTTTACTCAATGTGTAGTAGAATTATTAAGTGATTACTAGATGATGCCTTGAGAGACCTTAATATGATTATATAGAGGAATATTTGAAATATTTATGTTAAATGAGATTTATAAAAACATGAGAGGGGTAATATGAAACATATCAAATATCAAATTTGAAAATTTAACATTAGATTGTGGGGGACAAGGCAATATTACATCCCTAATTACATAGTGCAGTCTTATTCTAAAAGGACATAGACTACTAATATAGGATGACATGAATTTCTAAGTAGAATACAAATGTTTAAATGATATTTTATATTTTTTAAAGATATTTTATAGAATAGTTAAGGCCCCCATATAATTTTTAAGTTAACAAAATGGTGAATAGACCAAGGTAAGGATGTCAAAAACTTAATGATTAAATTTGAGTTCCCCTATTTTAATCTAATGATGCAATGAAGTAAAATTACTAGAGTAAAGGAAATTAGAACCCAAGTGTGTATACAAACACTGTATTTTTATTTGAAGCTTGATTGTGTAATATTCCTTAATGCAAAACCTATAACAATGCCACTAAAATTAGTTACTATCCATATTTTAAAATTGAAAATATAAAACTTGGAAAGAGAGTAAGGAAAACATACACATGGAAAAGTATGCAATCTATTTGCCTTATAACCTTAATTAGAGAAGTGTTTGCCCACTTGTCGAGGAATTTGTATAAATGTTTAACCCATAGTGAATTAAAAGTGATAAAGTATTAATTTGATAACCAATGAAAGCCTTTGGGTTTGAAATATTGTATGCTTCAACTCTCATAGAGAACTCTTGTAGAATAATTGAATGCTAGAACCACCAAATGTGGCTCATTATTATGAAGCTATAGATATTGAGTGTCACTAAACTCAAATTTGGTAGAATAAGAGGGTGAAACCACTAAATATGGATCACTAAAGTGTAACTATATATATTGAGTGTTGCCAAACTCTAACATGGCCAACTTGCAACATTAGACAAATCACACCACTGCAAATAGATATATATTCTATTTGAAACTTTATGTGTTTTGAAACTTTTAAACTTTGAATTTTGAAAATTTCCATGTATAAACTTGAACATGAATGAACATCATGCCCCCTATATCTATATTTAATTGATATAGGATGATAATTAAACTTGTAAATTTTAAAACTTTACAACTTATAATTGTTTTTCCATGCCCATGCATATGCATCAAGTATGTGTGAATATATACTAAAGTAACTATAGGAATGAATGAAAATGCATGTCACATCCCCCTATAATCTAAAAATTTTGAATCATGTCAAAAATTTGAAAATGATATAGTGTCATAATTCTATATTTTATTTCTCATGAGGACTTGAATTCTCAATACAAGACCATTTTGATGCTCCCACTTTTAATATGAGAGATGTATCCTAAAAGTCACTACTTTCAAAATATAATTGTAAAATACATGAAATATGTAATCATGTAGTATCATATGAACATTTGAATTATTTTTCACCATAGTATTGAATATAACATTAGAATTTTTATGAAACACATATTAGATAGATATAACATTCAAATACATAAGTACGATGTGCATGATATGTATCATGGCACAAGAGTAAAATAATGATTAAAAATAATGATTTATATGAATCATGACATTAAAGTAACAAGCAATAAACACACAAGTGATGTCACATAATGCCACACAATTTTTATACATGTTAGACATAAGATCCAAAGGCCACATACAAGGGACATGTGACTATTGCATAAAAACACAAGTCTAAGGGACACACACAAATAGAATGATGATGTCATACAAGTAAGAATATGTATATAATTATTACACAAAGATAAATTGCACACACAATAAGCAATCAAGTCCTAACTTATCATGTAGTAAGGTAAGAATGTAAAAAGAAGCATAGAGTAAATGAAACAAATATACATCAACCATATGTATCCATGACATTATTAGAAAGTAACATATCCATATAAAAAAATGTAAAGTATGAGTGATTAGAAAAAAAGTATATTATATGTATATCTCAACATAGTTGAGAGGTTATGGATAGATACAACCTATTGAATTGTTCATGTAGAACAAAGATATGCCCCAAATTAGCAAGGTAGTTGGATAAAAGGGAATCCTACCATTAAAAACCATGTAATATTATGTTGGTAGTAAATATAAGAGTGTAAAATAATAGAGTATATATGCATGAAAAGTTTATTATATGTGGTATTTTGTATATTGTACATTTTTTTATATGTATTTGACATATGGTTGTATATAAAAAGTCTATAAAATATGTAAGGAATCCTTGAGGAAAGAAGTGAAAGGTATAGAATGCGAAGCAGTAGAGATTTTATAAGCCCTTTAAATAATGTTCAAATGTAAATTAAAATAGTTCCAAATATGAGATATTAATATAAATATGTGATGATGGTTCTTCTGAATGTCTTTCTATATTTTTTATGCATATGTATACTATGTTTAATTCAAATATATTTCATAATATAACAATATTGAATTTTCTCTACTTTCCAGTCCATGTTTATCTAAGAAATTATTAATTATGAATAAAAGGAATAAGCTAAGTTATTATTTTCATGTATGCATTTTGATTCTAAAATTAACTTCACACACATACACTCAACATGTTTTGATGGGATTTTCTAAGAACCTCTATTAATAATGGTGTGGCAAGTGTGGAGATTCAAAACATGCTAAAGTGGTTACATGGGCAAAAATATTTAGAATGTTGGTTGGATGAAAGAATTAAAAATTTCATAGAATAAGAAGCTACAAAAATTGGAAGAACTATGATCAAAATCACAATTGAGCACATTCATGGTGAAATATATGAAATTTTTTAGTGTGAGTTTTCCTAACTCTTAATTTCTTAGTTGTCAAGACTTAAATACTATTGCTTCTAACCAAGAGAAACATAGTAATTTATCTATATATAATAAAAGTTAAAAATATTGTAAACCTTGGATTTTGAGTAGACACGAGTGATAGACCATTGGCTAAAAACCATTATTTATGGATACATTAATTAGTTCACAATACAAGGGTACACTATGTTTGAAGTTGTGCAAGATTTATTTTTAAGGGGGATTATAGGTAAATTTATGAAGTGACCACCGATACTTCTAAATATGTTGGTTGTGTAGAAGGTTATGGTGTTAATCCATACTAATATGGATCAGTCATATAGGGAACTAAGAGGATGTGCATTAAAGAGAGTGAATGATGAGGATTTTAAAGAAGAAACTTGAACATGAACCCAAAATATGGAGTACACAAACAAGTATAAATAAAATATAATTCTGGGACTAGAGAGAGCTACATCAATAAAAATGATGGAATAAATAGAATGATCCTTATGTAACTGTGAGTAGAGGTATATTAAATAGTGGAAAGGCTACAAGAAGAGATATGCCTCTAAGGGAAGCTTAAGATTGTAAAGATGGGGAAAATAACGTAGAAAAATGATTTGAGGGCACCAAATAAATTGAAGGGAATGTGGGAGATGGGGAAATTTATGTGGAAAAAATGAGAGAAATGGAGCATGGAGTGGTTTTAAAGAATCCACTAAAAAAATAGAAGGTAGTTTTAGGAAGAAATTACCAAGGAAAATATTATTTAGATAAGAAAGATAATATTTTGAAGAGATGATGAAAAGTCACAAAGTAAGGTCATGTTCAAGCTCAAATGAGGTAAATACTTCATACATGGGTCATTCATTTGAAGGGGATGCATCTCTCATGCCTAATTTAATTTTAGGTTTACACATTAAAATGGTTTCAAGGAAGGATAATTGGTTTGATGAGTTTACAATGAAGTTTCAAAAGTTGAGTGTAAAAACTTAGAGATTGGTAGAGAGAAAGAATAGTGGTACTCTAAAAGCATTTACAGTCAATACTAAGATACCAATAAACTTCAATCCAAATAAACTAGATGTATCATGATCAATCATAAGAAACATGTCGCTCAATCTAATCATTTTTGTAAATTTGACACCTTATGATGGTTTTAATGATACCAAACAATACTTGTTGACCTATAAAATGAAATGATAGGCTAAACATGTCATTATTGATGATGTGAATAAGTGTTAGCTTATATGAGCACTAAAAATTAGAGATATGGAAGTCATATAATACTAACCCTACCATAATGGGTTTTGAATATGTCAAGAATAAATTAATTAGGGAATTCAAGATGTAGGAATGCCCAAGCCAAACCATTCAATACTTGAAGGATATTTTTCATAGAATTGGAGAATTATTCTAGGATTATGATTATAGATTCTCAGATGTTATAAATAGAGTAAAATTTAAATTTGGAGACATTGACAAATATATGTGGTTCATATAAGGTTTGAGACCCTAGATCTAGTTTTTTATCATACAAATGTAGTTCCCTAATAATGTTGAATCTCAATCAGTTGTGATTTGAGTTAAACAAATAAAAGATTATGGGAAAAATTCATAGCCTAATACAAATACATATGCTATCATGAGAAGGATGGATGAATTAAATGATATCAATAGATGCAAACTATATGTATGGTGTATGGATTAAATTAAGGAAGGACACCATAAGTGAGATATGTCACATAGTAGGGAACTCCATTACAAACTACCATCTTATACAATAGTAAATAAAGCAACCGCATAGTATGTACTATAATTTTTTCAATTCCAATAATCAATATGAGAAGAATTTTCGAGAACTTATAGAATTTAAATATGAAATCCCCATAAATGTCTTTGTAGTAGTTGTGCAGTAGGTTTTGTCTATGAAAACTAGAGCTCCAAGACTAGATGTATAAATGACCTTAGATATGCAACCTACTTTTAGATGGTTATCATAATGTTTGTATTACCCTATTATGTAGTCTCATCAATATCAGTCACATGGTCTCCCAATATGGACATCATAGTCACTATAGTATAAAAATAAATGAACACATCCATCCCCAAAATAACAAAAACCTTGGAATTTCATGTCTCCACCACCATAAATAGGATAGGCACCACCTTCCCCTCAAATATAGTATGAGGGATATGATGGCCAAAAATAACCACAAAGGTGGGGTTCTCCAAAAATATATGAAGGACACTGTAGAGAATATTAGGAAGGATATGAATTAGGTAATCATAATAGTGGATGAGATAATAGACATGAGAGATAACCCCTCATTTAGTATTTGTCTAGGAAATATAATCATTTTGCACACAATTTCTCATGTAACTTGTAATGACATATTTATTGTGTTCATTATGGATTCTCATGGAAAAATCAAACAAAATATTGTATAGGTTTAGAGAAGTAGATAAAGGAGAAACTAATACACAATTTGAATATGGTAAATACACAACCCAGAGACCTCATGTATCTACAAGCTATGACTAGAAATCAGTAAAAGGAGTAAGGATTAACACCATTGGCAATGCCATAAGAGATCATAACTAGAAATTTTTAACATGAAAAGTACCCAAACCTAATTAAGGAAAAGGTTATGATGTCTAAAGAAACATAGTTACTATAGAATATACAAAACCAAAATTCTTCTAAAGGAGATGTTACAATTATAGATACACAAATGTATGGGAAAATTGTGTGCATACTATGACAAGATGAATTTATTACTACTTTGATATATTTTATAAAACTAGTTAGTACTATGAGGAATGATGATATGTCATAAAACATCTCTAATTTATTACACAATCTTTTGGACTACACAAAAAGAGGTCAACAAATAAGGGAAAGGGTAGTCTAGTGTGTAAACATTAAGAATCCATGGGATGTTAATTCTAGAATAGATATTGAACTTTTAGGCTACAAATTTCCAAATGTTGTTTTTGATTTTTGGAACATAGTTAACATGATTCCTAGATCTACATGGGAGGCAATTAGGTAACCTACTCTTAGTTATAGCCTAGTCACTTTGAGCCTCATAGATTATTGAAGGGTAGAACCTATTGGGAGGTTGGAAGATGTGGAAATAAAATCTGATCTAAGTCTACGAGGTGACTTCAAAGTCATTGATATGAAGACTGATGAAATGCAAACCCTATGATAATTAGGAAAAAGTGGACCTATGATGGTTAAATGACCATCAATATAATAAAAAATCAATTTAAGACTTATCAAGGGTAAAATATAATCACCATACCCTTAAATAAGGATAAAATAAAACCATACATTAATACTAAGGATCCTACATCACCATATGCTTATGAAGAATAAAGTTGGTTTAAATTATTAACATAACCAAAATCATATGCTTTGTACACTAGAGTATTTAATGAGTTTAAAAAATAGACATAATCAATCCTATAATTTCAAGCTACAAAATAGTTCTCATACTGAACTATCAAACCCATGGATCAGGATCCACAGTTTCATATGTAGGAGTGTAAATTTCCATCCATGTGATCATGTACAATATCAGAGGTGGACTTATTATTTCAGGTGACTCTAAAAAATATGGACCACATAAAACCAACTCATGAGGGTAATTTACCTTTGGAAGTGATGTCTTTAGTTAGTGGGAATTCAAATGCATTCTTGTTGAATTAGGCATGAGGAGATCATAAGGTAAGACCAATGAGAATAGTTTTTATACTAAGCAAAAATTACCCCAATACTTTGAAATAAAATATTTAGTGTAATTAATTTATAGGTTTTATTAACATGTTACTAACATAGATCTTTACATTTGTGCACTGAATTATGTAGTTAAATTTGTTGTTGTGACATAGAGGGAAGTTCCCCATTCTAAACAATTACATTAGGAAGAAGCCTTGTAATCATGTGAGTTTAGTTCCAATTAGCACCTATGATCTTTGAATAGTGTCCATTATTTCAATATGGTCAATATCTTAAATTTCATGTCCATAAGTGTGTTGATATATGGTCTTAAGAGGGTGTGAAACCTAGATACTAGGTACACGTGTCTCACCATACTCTTACACCTTTTCCATGAGCATAATACATGCACTAAGATAACAAACATGAGACAAAGAATTGGACACAAGTCCAACATGATTTTATACAAGCATTTGTATTTGAAGATGATAATCCCATAGTGTATAAAGCTCTCCTAAAGAAAAATATATTTTTATGTCATGGAATCAAGACATAAAAACTGCACATGATCAAATGTCATAGGAGAAAGAAGACATATATTTGGGAAAATCTATTAATAATTATAGGGAAACTAAGTATAAATAAGATTTTTTGTTGAAATATTTCAATATTATTTTTTATGATGCAAAGCGGGTAGATTCTACTAATAGTTAGGAAGATTTAGACTTAAAGGGAATTTTTGAGCCTAAACAACAAATAGAAGATCATAAATCCAACATCGTAGAGAAAACATAGGATGCATAATTATGAAATCTAAATATTAAGAATAGGAAATGGAAAGGACATTGTGATACTTACTTATGGAGGGGACAAATGATATATACCAAGCATTGGTTATACAAAGTAATGGAAAACATTGGTACAAAATATGGACCAAAGTAGCGACCATAGGTAACTAATGGAATCAACATCAAATTTTAGAAGGGATCCAATTTATATGAGATTACCAATATTTATTTACTAAATTTTTTTATAAGTCTAGGTTTGGACCCTTCATTAAGGGAAATGCACATATAACTTAAGTAATTTACACTAATCAAAAAGTGTCCATACTGAATAAACCCCAATATGAATCTCAAAGTCAAGGTTAAAATTGCTTTCATGTATAAATCATAAATTATCTATCTATAGAGAGATAATATTGCATAAGTTTGATGGTGGTTCAACCAAATAATTTAAGAGAGATCAGAGTCTATGGTTACTAATGAGCATTAAACAATGCTTGTATTAATGACCCATTTCCAATTCCTTTTGTAGACAATGTTCTTGAGTTGATTGTAGGGAATCAAGTATATTCATTCATAAATAGTTTTAGTCAATATCATTAAATTATGATCTCAGTGAAATAATAGACAAAGACCACTATTATAATAGAGTGTGGTTTGTTTTCATATAAAGAATTGACTTTTGGCCTAGAAAATGCCCATGATGTTTTATCTATAGCTATAATCACTACGTTCAAGTATTTTATACATGAATTTATAGAATTTTATTTGATGATTGAGATATGTTTTACATATAAAAAGACCACATTTCTAAGCTCTGACATATTATAAAGGTGTTGATTTTTTCACATTGATCTAAATTTGAAAAAATGTCTGTTATTTAATCTTTTTAGGATTTTATTGAGACATGTAGTATGTAGTGATGGTATTTTGGTTGACTAAGACAAAATCATAGTCATTATGGAATTTCCATTTATTTTAATTCATTATGAAGTGTGATCATTCCTAAGAAATATTAGATGTTGCCATAAGTTCATTAAAGGGTACACAACTATATATTTTCCATTGGAAAGACTATTACATAAAGATATAAGGTTTGAATAGAATCTTGAATGTCAAGCAAATTTCATTGATTCAAATTAAAGACTAGTAACAAACCTAATAATTGTATTTCTATATTGGAATAATCCATTTCATTTTCATGTATATGCTTCATGAAACACAGTAGGATTTTTTTGGCTCAAACTATAGATGGGGGTTTGGATCACCCCATTCATTTCACAAGTAAGAAACTTTCAAAAAATTAGAATAACTAAACTAATATGTAATGATAAGATATAGCTATCATGTTTATGCTACACAAATTCAAGCACTATATTTTGGCTACACCATTTAAATTATTTATAGTTTATCAATATCTATGACATTTTATGAATAATCCCATACTAGGAGGACAAATATCTAGATGGTAAATGTTATTTCAATAACTCTATTTTAAAATAAATGTCAATCTAGGAAGATAAAATGTTGGACCAAATAATCTCAGTCACATAAGGAATGGGGAAAAACAATAAGAATTATAGGATGAATCACTAGAGGCTCACTTATTTAGAGTCTTTACAATTCTAGAAAATATGAAAGATAACCAATTTTATAGAACAAGGAGTTTTCAAGTGAATTATATTGAAAAAGACAAAATTATTGGTCACATGAGCTATGGAATTCATTATTATCAATGATTTTCTTTATAATATTGGTAAAAGTGATGTGTTACAGGTTGTAGCCTTAGATCATGTGAGACCATAGTTACTTGAAGAAGCATATCAGGGAGTCACAAGAGGACACTTCATAGGAGAAGCTATTATGGGGAATAAATTAAAAAGTGGTCTATGGTGGCTTACTCTATTCTATGATGCACATAAATTTGTAAAACACTACTACACTTATCAAAGAATAGGATGGCTAAACCAAAGGGATGAAATGCCTCTAAACCTAATGTTAGTAGTGCAATAATTAAAAAATGCATAATTTATTTTTTAGGGCCTATCAATCCACCTAGAAAGTGAAATCATTCTAGATATATAATCATTGTAATAAACTACTTCAAAAAATGGGTAGGAATTATAGAGTAAGATTATGAGATGCATAAATCTATGTGTTAGTCAAGAAAACATATATAAAGAAGCATATAGAGCTAAAACAATTAGTTTAATCCTTCGTGGGGTGTTGCTAGTGAATTATAAGATTTATTTAAGAAAGGGATACTACCAAACCTTCCAAATAACATCCTTCCTTCCAAGAGTGGCCAAAAAACATGTTTTTCATTAGATTTGGTGCTTCAAGTTTATGTCAATGAAGAGTACCATGTTCCTCCATCATTTCCTAGTGCACCAATGGCTTAGGCTCATAATTTTGATCAATTTGTGAAAATAGGTAAAAATTTGTGAAAACAATTCTACATAATAACATTACATGACTAAATATTAAAAAATGGTGGTCTTGGCTCACTTATTTATAGCTCTTTAAGATTGTTCAGAATCAACCATGACTATCCATCTTGAGATCAAGATGTGTGGCTTTGGATTAATTCAATTTTGGAGGGACAAGCCATATATGTGCCCATTAATATTTGGAAGAATGGGGCATTGATAAGGCACGAGAGGGCTTAATATTAATATTTATGTCTTTAATGGTCTATGGATACCACCCCATTTAAGATGTCATGGGATGATGCAAATTTGGGGAATGGATTTCCAATAGATAGATATTCAAAAACTTTCATGGAATTTTCATTTAGGCCCTTGATTTGATTTAATTTTCTTAAGTGAATTTGATTTTTTTTGTGATTATTTAGAACTTTGTTACACAATTAACCTAGTTGAAAATGTCATTTTACTATGTTGTAATTTGACTAGACTATAATCAGAAGGTGTTAGTTGTGTATGAAACAATACCCTAGTTAGGGCATTATGGATGTGAAATAACACATGCACCTGATGTGTGTTACAAAATTAAAACAATTCAATGGTCTAGGATGTCATTTTACATAGTCATAATTAGACTCAAAGTTATTTAAGAAAAGATAATAATCGCACAAAATGTATTGCCCAATTCAAGGATACTTTAGCCTAAATCAACATCTATATGTGACAAGGTCAAATAATTTAGATTTTTTTAGTTATTTTGGTCTATATTGTTAGTTATCATAGGATATTGATTAGATTTAAAATTATAAAATAATAGTCATAGGAATTGGATGTCTACATTTTCCCCTTATTTGAAAGGCATAGTGAGACATTCAATTGAAGTAATGTCTTTTTAAAGAATGAAAAGGTCACTATAATCAGAAGAAATATATTTCATTCCCACTTTTAATTTTTAAATTTTGCATGAGTTATGGAGAAATAGGTTCACAAAATGCCCCAAACATAATTTGGATGGCCCATGATGCCCCCTCAAGGAGTAGAAGGAAAATTTTGAAAATATTTGATGGATGGGCCCTCGATCAAAATAAATAATAATCACATTAATTTAATTTAAAAAAGAGTAAAATGGAGAATTAGAAGAAATTAGGAGGAAAAATAGATAACAGGGGCTAAAATAGTATCCTAAGAGAGATAAAATGATACAACTATAGGCCTAGAGAGTGAAATTTTGAAAAATTCATTATATTTTGACCCTTGGGGTAAAATACTTCATTTTCACCCCTAGCTATAGTAATTTTAGAGATCTAAGATTTTCATGTGAGAGAGATGAGAATAACAGCCAACATCCTGCAACACCATCACCTTAAAGAGTGCATGAGAGAGTAACAACAACCACCAAGAAGTGGAACATTATTAGGTACCTTTTTGTGTATTTAATTTTGTCATTTATTGCATTTATTACACATAATAAAGTGGTATTTGAGAGATCCTACCATTTTCCCAATTTAGAAAATGATGAGTTCACCTTAAAAAAGGTAGTATCACCAACTAAAAAGTGATTTCATCAACCTTTCGATGAGATCATGGGTCAAAATGGCAGGTCACCAAGACACTGGTGATTTCATAGTTTTTAGTGGGAATTTCCTTGTTAAATGGTAGTTTTGATAAGATCAGTAGGTTCACCCTATGAATTAGTAGGATTGACTAGTTGAATGGTGAGGTCATGATAATCAGTGGGAACACCCTATAGAGTAGTGGGAATATTTTTATAAATAGCAAGATCACCAAAATAATGGTGAGAACATCATAATAAAATATAATGAGGCCCATAAGATATTGATCTAAACCTAAAATTAGAATAAGAGAGATAGAGACACATAGAGGATTAATCTAGGCCTCCAAATTAGAAGTATTCAATGAATGCTAAATAAGATAATTGAATTAATGACCTATGTTTGATTTTAAAGAGTGAGTTATGGTCATCATGTAATAGGATTAGTGCTCTTAAGTATTATGACAATAGGGGTTTATGGCAAAGGATCTCATGGTCATCTTAGTAGAAATAGACTTGTATCACTTAGCATGATTACTAGTGGGTTTTCAGATAGAGCTTACTTGTCAGCACTAATAGAGAGGTGGTATTCATAGAATTCCACATTTAATCAACCAAATAGGGAGGATATGATGATATTAGAGAATAGACACCACATTCTATAGGGGCCAATGCTAGGACCCAAGATTACCTAGATGGCACTAAGATGGCAGGCTATGTTAGACAACCTACTTGGTGTAGTGGACTAGGAGATTATTGATGACTCTATAGGCATATATGCACTGGAGGGTTTGGATTAACCTTTAGATGGAAAATAAGGATGTGGATAGTTTTCTCAAAGGTGTTAGTATTGATAGCTCTTGTCAGTGGCCTTTTACTTCTTGACAAGAGTGGATGGTTTTTTCCATTGGGGTTGATCGATGTGGTGTAGTAGATGTTTAGTCAATGTACATAGTTTTTTTGGGGACCAATTATCCTAACCAACTATACATGGACCTTAATATGATTTCATATTAGTGAGGGTGTAGCATAAGCCACATCATATTGTTGTAGGTATGGGCCTAGGAGTCTATAATCATTGCATGACTAGTGGGGCCAAGATATTAGAGGGGACTAGAGGATCCTATGGCTTGGGCATGGTACCCTAGCAGACTAGGTCTATAGGGGAATATAGGGATCTTACATTACTATAAGATAACTATTGATGAGATGGAGGATGGGGATTTCATTTGGTGCCCCTACTTAGGGATACAATGGTTATGGTTATAATATCTATTTATGGTTGGGTAAACGATCACCCCATGTTACATCATAGGATACCATGACTATGTGGCAGAGAGATATAGGCCAGATCAAGTCTAGAGGTAGTTTGACATGTAATATGATGTTTTAAAAGGTCCTCACTACTTTGTACATATGACCAGAGAGATCAAGAAGTATGGGACACTAGTGCCTAGGGTAGAGGTCATGATAGATTATGATAGGGTTGTTCATGTTTTATGGGACAACATTAGAGGAGTTCTAGATGCAAGGGTCACCAATGCATATGACACATGGTGGATCAGAGTGAGACCCATTTGGCTAATGAGACCAGTACCCTAGCATCCAATTATTCATCAGAGGTGGGTGTGGATGAGGAGAGACCATAGATAGGCCCTAGTATAGTGATATGGTCAGGTGATAATGTAGTCATTGATCCCTTATTCCATTCATTTACAAGTAGTATGCCTCATGCATAACAAGATCTTGAAGAGGATATAGATATGGCCAAGTTGGGTGATTAAGATGTGGATATGGGGGATTCCCCAGGTGGTGATGGAGGCCATGGGATAGGATCAAGATAGGTAGGGTCCTTAGATATAGATATAGCTACACATATGGGTTTAGGAAGGGCAGCGCCCTCTAGCATAGGGAGGTCCATGGAAGACTAGGCTTTGATTAACAAATTTTAGAGGGAGTTTACTACACACCTCTTAAATATTGTAAGTTTATAGGGCACTATGTATGGGTTATAGGCATAGTTGGCCACTACTCAAGGAGGGACAACCAGGCTATAAGGTTTCATTATAGCCAAGGATGCATATATTATTAGGCTCAGAGGATAGGTGGCATAATTAACTAGGGTTTAGGCCT
>JARHVA010009283.1:282500-332500 GCA_037957365.1 Torreya grandis
AAAATGTGAATTGTTCACATATGTGTAACAGAGGTATTACACTCTATGACAAGGTAAAACCTAAGCTAAGAAATAAAAACACTAGTAAAACAATACAAGAACAATTAATATAGTGTTACCCCCCAAGTGATATGGAAACAACAACATAAACAAAATGGGGGAAATTAAAAGAAAAGGAAACAGTGGCCGAGCAAGCTGCAAATGCACAAGGCAAGTGGATGTTACCTACATAGTTCCATAGATGCAAGATCAAATATAAACTTTAGGCCAAATGTATTTCTCCTAGGATATGGGATAGAATAAAATTTATGATCAAGAAAACATGATTGTATTGTAGAGGAACAAATAAATGGGCTCATAAAATGGTGAGTGGTAAGAGAGATGATTGCTCACAAAATGGTGATAGTGTAAGATATTTATCAAATGTTGTTGGAATTTTATAATTATCTCAAATTGATTGGGACTTATGAGATACTAAATGGTTCAAATTTAAAAATGGCGAGAGCATTGGATTAGCATAAATAAAGGTTCAAGTCAATGTTTTTATTCCTTTTTGTCTATCAGTTTCTAATGTTTCTGTGTATTTAAGATAAGCAAAAAAATGGAATATTAACAAAAGGTACAGGGAACTACCTAAATAAGGAGATGCAATTCCATATGTAAGAGTTCAAACAATAGCTAAACTTATTGCAACAATACTTATGATCTTGTCAAGGCAATAATGCCTACCAAACAACAACAAAATAACAATAAAATAGTATGTAGTGTCAAATAAATCTAATAACCTCTCAGTAAGAAAAACCATGTGTTGACATATCCTTGTAAACTTGTTGGAAAAAAGAAGCTACAAGATATTATTCACACTAAACTACTTTGTAGAATAGGTGTTGAGTGTGTCTAGAATTCCTATGAATCATAATTATGATCATAATTGGTTATGAAATATAATTGTCTAGGTTATAATGGTCTAGAATGGAAGGAAAAAGGGCTCTATGAAACATAAATGATCCAAAGTCACAATGTTATAGGGTTATAATAGTCTAGGGTAGTAAAAAAATATTGTTCAAGTTAGAATTACCCAAAATAGAACAATATAAAATAAAAATAGTCCAGAATAGGATAGTCTAGAGGATAATAATGAGATAAATGACTTCAACACAAGTTTCCCCCAAGTAAGGAATCTTGTAGTTAATGACTCAAAAGGTTTCCAAGTGTATAACCACTTGGGATGTATAATATTCATGGGTTCTGGGAGCTCTTCACCATTTGGATTAGTCAATCAATATGCCCCTAATCCATAATTTGTGGTGACTAAATATGGACCCATCCAATTGTGTTGAAACTTGTCATTCTTCTTTCATTCAGAATTAGTGTTCTTTTGATTCTCCTTCAATACCAAGTCACCAACTTCAAAATCCTAATGGAGAATATGATTTTTATAGACTATATTCAATCTATTTTGATATGTTTTCAAATTATCTAAGGTAGCCAAATGCTTGCCATCAAGGAGCTTAGGTCTTGCAACCTAAAAAATCTATAATCTTCATCATCTTCAATTTTCTTTAAAGATACTCATAGTAAAGGTAGATTGATCTCAACTACGATAATATCATCCATGTCATAAATAAGGGAGTATGCAGTGGTTCCTATGGGGGTTTGGTGACTAGTGTGATAGGCTCAAAGGACAAGAAAAATTGGTAAGTATTAATGATGGACAACATCATTGATAATCTTCTTTATGATTGTAACAATGGTTTTTTTAGATGCCTTAGCTTGACCTTTTCCCTATGGGTTATATGGTGTGGATTTATTATGATTAATTTTGAACATGGTGAAAATAGATTTAAAATCTTGGTTTACAAATGATCTTCCATTATAAAATATAATATGGGGTGGGATATAATACTATCACACCAAGTTTTAGTGCCAAAGACAATAAAAATTATATATAAAAACAACATACTTAAGTTTGTATGTCCTTTGAATTTAGATAGTGATAGAGGAATGCACTTCCTTAACAATACCGTTAAGGTTGTGGTTGAGTAATTCATGATATCACACCATAAAAATATAGCTTATCACCCTCAAGGCAATATGTAGGTATAAGCATCAAATAAATTTATTTAGAAGATGCTTAAATAAATATGTAATGTGTAGAGAGATGAGTATGAGGATATAATTCCTATGATATTATGGGAATATGGGCATATAGGACCAACTATAAACATGTGAAAAAAATCACTCCTTTTTAGTTGGTATATGGAATGGTAGTAGTATTGCTAATGGAATATATAGTTCCCAGTCTATGAATTGCATTGATAATATAACTAGGAAATTAGGACTCACTTTTATCAAGATTATTGGATTTGAATCACATGGAATAAATTAGGCAAATACCAACCTAGATGTAGGAAATTAACAAGAATAACCAATAGGCATGGCATGATCGTAACCTGTGATCTAAGGAATTTTATCTAGAGTATATAGTATCGTCATATGATAATGTATTTTATGAATATCTAATTAAGTTATGAATTTGGTGGAAAATACAATATGTCATCCACAAAGTATCACAACAAGGAACTATAGTGCTTAGGGACCTTCAAGGAACCATCATTTTGGGGCATGTAAATGGATGCAGGCTTAACATTTATCACTAGTAATCTCTATAAATTTCATGCTAAAAAATAAAGTGAATGTTGAGTAACACCATGTAATTAGGGAATTTGTTTCTTTTAAAAATTTATTATCTTTTTATAGGTATTTAGTACAACTATAGATAGTGTGATCTTTATATCATAAAAGTTAGGAACATTGGTGAAAAATTGAAGTCATAAAGTACTAAAAGGTAACAGTAAAGCAAAGAGAAAACACAAGTTGATCAACCTCTAAGTCAATAAATTAAGTCTTGTAATGAGGTTTTGATAACATATTATGATGAAAAAACACCAAATAGTAACTACCAAGGTAGTTAATGACAAATCACTTTAAATATTTCGTCATTCTTGAATCAAAGAGATGTGTTAGATCTAGGTTATGTATAACAAAGGAAAGTCATTGAGATGAAAATAGGGTGCATCACATCAATACATTTCATCAGATGAAGTAATGAACCTATCCATTGAAATTTCAAGGTAACATCATAAAAAATGATGGAATTTAAATTAAAAACATAACATGAAAATCAACTCAACAAATTCAATGCAAAGTGTCAAATGAGGGGAATGAAGAAAATCTATATAAGGCAATCCATACATACAAAAATGCCATTTTAATCCATTTATAACAATAATAATCTATAAATTAATCTTTAATAATCTACCTGGGTGTAAAATTGTCAATAACACTACTATGAAGTAACAAGAATGGATCAATCACAAGTTTTGATACCTTTGACTAACTCATAAGAAGAAATAGAAATTGGGATCGCACTATGACAAGCCATATACGATTATCTAGATCCATTTGATTTCATTGATGTAGTGTAAGATAACTTATTTTCCACAAACCAAGCCATAGGTGTGAAACCAGGATTCCTAGTTCTTTAACATCATTTGTGAGGATTTGATGTAGAGGGACTCATCAGGATCTTGAATTTTGGGAAATTAAATGAAATGATGATGACACTTTTGAATTGATATAATTAAAGTGAAATATTTTTTTCCAAATAGGTCACCATTTTCATCAACAAGACCACATGTCACAATCCATATGACTTATATAAAAGGGAAAATACCTTGTGTAGCACAAGATTAAAAAACCCTTTAACCATTTTAACACTAGGAAAAAATATTCTAGAGCATCCAGATAGATCCTCATTGACTCAGTAGATGATTCTACCATGTGAGTGATCTTTTAATGAATCACTAAACACTTCTATAAAATGACCAAGGTTATGAGGAAAACAACAAAAGGGGTTATTGGTATTATATATTGAATGATCAAGCTATAATAGGACTTCAACTGGCCCAAGTTCACAGTGATTGAGATAATACTAAACATTGAGAAGGTTATTGCCTCTACTTCATAGACCTTCCAATTTCTTGTATTTTTTATATGATTCACTCAATGAAATTATCCCAATGGAACCATTTCACATGACATACATTTTTTGCCTAAAACCACCTTTACAAATCTTACACAGAATAACATAGGGCAATATTATGTGTAACTATGCTATTTCATGCATGGTGGGTGGATATCTAGGGCCTCATAAATTCACACCTTTAGGTACCTAAATATGTCATGCAATACTTAGGACAACAAACAACATTCACAAATATTCACAATGGGATTCATATTGAAATCCATGAGTTGTCTAAGGAACCCATTATACCATGTCCATTTTTCATCTCCATTTTTTATGCACAGGTAGAAGTCTTATGATAAAAACACTTGGTCTAAATAATCATAAAACCTTTATGATCCATACCTCCTACATAAAAATATCCATTACAATAAAAAAAAGATAAGCACCTGCACACAATAGGCATAACTAGAACTTTCTGCATTTTTAACACAACTAGACATAGAAAAAAGAAGGTCTGATTGCATAAATCATCCTCCCCACCCAAGAAGTAGACTCACATGACAAATCCTTGGATTAATAAAAAATACATGTCCCATATTTCCATTGAGTATGACTTAAAGAAAATGAGAGTCACTATGTAGAAATTATACAATTCAATGTTAAAAGACATGGGCAAACAAGTCTATGAAGAAGAGGAGGATAAGTTATTATTCTTATGGAAGGAAATTCACACCTACCAATGGTAAAACAATGTTACTTAGGAAATTTTTGTAGAGATACTAACATCTTATATATCCATCATTATAGACACAGTTGGAGAGGAGGTAAAAAATCAAGACATATATCTTCTAAGAAAGTTCACTAAACACATGCTCATTAGTGGAAACAAATCCAAAAAAAATAGGTGACTGAATAACAAATGATGATGGAGTATTCATAAATTAAATAAATAATTTCTCAACAAAAATTATTATACAAACCACATGGACACTTTTATCCAAGTGCATGATGTGGAGGAACAAGAATATGAAGAATAATAAGGACAATACAATCTCCCACTCCCCACTTAAAAACGTCAATCAATTAGTGCAACATGGTTGTCTCCTCAAATTTTCCTTCCCCACATCATTCCCTAATTCATTCTCCAACCCATTAAAATGCTTCTCCATCATTGTCCCTTATGCCCCCAATGATATAACTTAGCTTGAATATGACATTGTGCAACAACAACTCGACCCACAACAACCTACAATGCAAGAAAAAATAGATCAATAGTATTCCCAATGCAATCTCATAGAGTATCAAGCATAGGAAATTGTGAAGGAAAAGGAAAAAAATACCAAGGAAAAGGTAGAAGAGGAAAAGGAAAAATTAGAGAAGGATAAAGAGGAACAAGTGAAAAATAAATAAAAATAATATAAAAATAATAAGGAAGAAGATGATCTAAATAAGAAAGAAGACATGAAAGAGAAGAGAAAAGAGGAAGAGGTTATGTATAATAAGGAATAAATAGAATAAGAGATGCAAATAAATAAGGTTGAGGCTGACACAATAATTAAGGAATCTAAGATAAAAAGAAATAATTCATATGAAAACATGAATAGCTAAAAAAGAAAATGGCCGAAGCCAAAATTACCAAGGCAAAGGAGGAGATGGAGGTAAAAAGAGGGATAAAGCCACAACTAACTCTCAAAAGGTTATATAGCCTACAAATCTACAAAACCAATAAAGGATGTCAAGGAGTATATTCTTATTAAAGTCCCATAACCATCCATCACATTTTAGGGCTCAAGATGACATAGGGAGGCACCCAAGAGGAGGTATTCTAAGAAAAATAGTAGATAACCACTCAATGGTTTGGGATGTCTAAGCCCCACAACTACAATGTATAACTTATACACTCATAATTGCACACATATGACACTAGAAATGTTTTTCCACAACCTCTGTGACATCACTTACTTTGGAAATGACAAGTTAGAAGGCATAATTTGATGTGACTTAGCTCATAATAGCTAAGAAAATTGAGGTAACTACCACATTCCAAGATTCAATACTATAAAACACAACTAAGATGGATCAAGATAGCCTATAACTAAGGGAGGAAAATGCAAGATTGGTTAAGGGTGAATATTAATACTCTACATTTTTTAACTAATACAATTTTCATATTTATTTCATTAAAATAGAATTTAAATATTTGGTGTTAAAACCCAAGAGTTGTTGTTTACATTCTTGTAAAATTGAGGTTTGAAAATGGGATGAAAAATTTGAGCATAAGAGGAAGAAATAGGGGAAGAATGTTTGAATAAGGATATATGAAATTTTAGGGGATTTTTGGAATATGAAGGATTTTAAATGTAAAGGGAATTTATTGGGTTATTTTTTTTGGGTAGACACTAGATCTCTATGATGCTTATTTAAGAGGTATGTAAGAATAAATATTGTAATATTTTATTTAGATCCACTCCCTTAATTTATATCTTAGAAAAATATGGGAAAATATATTATCATAATATTTTATTTGAATATTATACTTATAATAGGTGTTTTCTATATTTTTATGAATATAATTTTCCTAGGCATTATATGCTTCCATGTCTTAATTTAAAATATCAAAAAGGCTTTGTTCAAGTAAGGAAGAAAAATGAAAAACATTCACATCTCTTGGATGATATACAAAAGGAATGTCTGTAAAAGAAAGAGGTTTTGTGACTATAAAAGGTGTGTTTGTCACAATCGCTAGGGATGGATAAAGTCTTCAAGGAAGGGACACCTAAGGTTTGGTACCAAATTATTGATCTAGGCTTAGGGGTTTCAAGTTTTATTTTCACTTATTTGATATATTGGAATTTTAAATTATTCTTATGGATCTTTGTATTAGGGGGAATGTCACATTCTCCCTTTTCTCCATAACTCTTTTCATAGCATTATATCCCAAGGAATTGGAGGTATTAAGGTGGTATTTAGGTGGTTTTTTCCTCCTAACATAGTGGGATGTTAGGTTTTTTGAAAAGGGGGAATAAGTGAGGTTATAGTTGTGTTGAAGGGATCTTTGGCACATGTTCTCCTAAGCCTTTGTATTACTTATTTGCACACTTTTATGAGATAGTTTCCTTTTATGGGTTTTGTCTCATAAATTGAGTCTATTTTATTATTTTTGTTGTGTATTTGCAATGAAAGTGGGTTTTCCTCAACCTCTCTACCAATTATCCATGTTATTTCTTTAATGGGAGGCCCTTTGATTTGGTTTGAACCTAAAACCCATGAGATCTTAACTTATAACTCTAATTATTCTAAGATTTTTATACAAGATGGATGGTTGTAGTTTTTAGAAGGTTTTTAGGTCATGATTAACCTATTGTTACAAAATTTGTTCAAAGTTGGAAAGAAGTGTTTTTTACCATTAGAGGATTATCTTTTGTTGCTACAAAAGAGTCTTTGTCAAAATTTATAGGTCTACCATTGAAGGGGGAATGATGGTAAATTGTGAAGAATAAAGGTTATCATTGTAAAGAAGATTTTGTCTTGCTAAGGGGAAAAGTTACATAGGTAAGGGTATTTTTTGTCTTTTTTTCCTAGGATTTTCTCTATAAATAACATTTTTATTAAAAAATACATTACATGTGAAAGAAATTTTAAGTTCTTTTTTCTTATCATTTCAAGATACTTTCTCACTTAAGGCATTAGAAGTTAGTTAATATTCATTTATAATTTTTTGTATCGAATGATAGTTTAATTTCAAAGGGGGAACAAAAAATTAATGGTCTATCCAGATCCTATGAAACTGATTGTCATGGATGCAATTCAATCTCTCTCATCTCCTTATTCATTGGTTTTTTTAATCTATTATTTTTTAATTATGAGAAACATAAATAATTTTTTTAATAAAATTGATCTTACCTTCTCCTTCTTCATATCTTAATATATTCTCCTCTTCTTCCAAGATTCTAAATCAACTTAAGGGGGAGTGTCATCACTTTGCTCAACTCCAAAAGAATATTACTTTGGTAAAAAAAGGTACTTAGGAAGTGTTATAGGTAGGCCTTCTAAACTAGTGTCAAATCCATGTATTATTATTGAATATTCTTCTATTCATGTTCATTTGCATGATCTTACTAAGGAATACTTTTCTATAACAATGGTTGATGTCCCAAAGGAGGAATATTTTAAGACCAAGAAATTTTAGGATGGGGTTTTAGGGTAAAATGGGGATTTTAATTGGACTTTAAAGATGTTAAAGGATAAAAGGCTAAAATCTACATTTTTAGAGAAAATATGAAATCTTTGACTTCTTCCCATAATGACTTGGTTTATTTGTACTCAATCATTAATAATTTTACTATTGTGGATGATCATCCACCTTATCTTGGGCTTTATAAACCAATTTTCTTAGAGAAGAGAATTCAAATAGATTTCATTGAATTTATTACAAAGGAGGTCTAAGAAATCAATTCATTTCTATAGGAATATGGTAGAGTTATGGGCCATCTCTGAAGGTAGGAACAATGTATTATTCATAAGGGATAAAATATGAGGGACAATTTTAATTCCCGGTGCCATGTCATAAAAGATGATCTTCAAGTAAAAAAGATTTTGATTTCAAATTTCCAATAGCAAATGACTTAGGTCAAGGAATAAGTTGTAGAGCTTTCTTCTTGTTGACCCCTTCTAAGGGTTTATGCTTTATTTTTAAAGGAGAGTTGAATTGAACTATAAATTGGTAGTTTGGTAAAAAAAATAGTATTGATGTGTCCCATTTAAGGAATTTATGCCAAGTCTCATTTTATTCTTTAAAAACTAAAAAGCATCTTTTGTTTGAAGCATATGTGGACAACCTCATCCTTCTTTACAAGCTTAAGTGGAATCCTAACCCCTTTTTTAGTGATATTATGATGAGATCTTTTGTTTATAATCTTTAAAAAAAAATAGTCAAGAATAGGGTAACCATCGGCAAATGGAATAATTGCATCCTCTTTGATTTAAACCAAAATTCAATATACCTAGAGAAATCATCAAATATTATACCAACCTTTTAAAAAATGAACATATAAAGTTAAAAAATATTTATGTTAAGAAGGAATTTTCTCAAGTAGGGGGAAAAATATGTCAGGATTTGGCTTTGGATGCATACATGTCTTATCACCTTCGGTGGGAGTAACTTCCCTAGTTTGCTAAAGAGCTAGAATAATAAATCAAGGAATAAATATGCAATAATTATAGCCACTAATTTATAAAATAGCTAACCTTTATGATTATTATATAAATATAAAATGAACTACAAGAGATGTACTTAGTTGTAAATTTCTTGAGATAAATGAATGACATGTTATAAACTAGTGTAGGAATTATGCCATGTGTCATGAATAGGAAGTAGGAGTTAGAAACCCTCCTGGATAATAATGTGGTCCCCTGGAGAGTAACACGCCACACTAATGTCCTCTAGACTATGGCAGTTTCCTTTTTCAATTAGGGATAATGATATTTTGGGTGGACTTTAACCTAGTTATGGGGAGTCTATGCCTATGTGCATGGATGTTGGTTTTTTGTCCATTCCCTATTTTGAATAATTTTATGCCAAACCTTAGGCATTCATTTTTATTGGGGTATTTGAGGAGAACAAGTATAAAAAAGTGGCATTATCAAGGTAGGTTGGACATGACCTTAACATCCCATGTGATCAATGTTGCCTACATACTAATATCTCAAAAGGGGATCAAGCCTAATATAGTTCTCCCAATATAAGTGCTTGTGCAAGTGCAAGTGAATGATAAGATAAATGTTGGATTGAGTTCTGTGAGTGTCACTTAAGACTATAAATTTGAGTACTCTAAGCTCTGGGATATTGTAGATGGGTGTATATATAACTAGGGTAGAATAAGGATCAATGACCCTCATTTGCACCATTGTTTCTAAGTTTATTTATGAGTGTTTGCATCTACTTTCCATATAGTGGATAAGTGAATGAAAGTGGTGTATATATAACATTCTGCTACTTTTCAAAAATTGAAATAGGTATAAGATAACCCTAGGAATGTTTTGAGGAATGTAAAAATATCCATTGGGGGAGTAAGGAGCTAAGGGACACTAACATGGTCCCTATATTAATAGTACAATGTGTTAGTGTCCACAGGGCCACATTAATGTCTAGGTGGTAGAAGCTAGTGGACAAGGGGCCTAAGTTCCTAGGGGATGATTTAGGGATAGTTTTGGTATGTCTAGGAATGATTTATACCCACATGAAATCTAGATAAGGATCAAAAGAGGCCCTAAGATAGGTCTAGGGATAAGCCAGGACAATGTGGTCTCAAGTGACACTCATTGCACTAAAATAAAATTTTAGATAATTACATTTATCGTGCCCCCCCCACCCCCACCTTTATTATATAAATGCAACAAAGAAAAATGACTAGGATAAATGAAAATAAATATACCTGGACTTACCTAAGAGATGAATTTTTCAAATTTGGGTTTCAGTCTATGAAGCGTGCTTTATTGCATATCCTACAAATGAAACATGAAAGAATCAATCTTTACTTAATAAACATCAAAAGCAAAGACAAAAGTTAGTAAAGAGATAAGAGAAAGAGGAATGGAATTAATAATCCTCATTGGGTATGTGAACCAATGCTAAAAATGGGTGATATCATGTATGTGCATGTAGCTAGTGATTAAATGGTAAATAACATGGAGTGAGCTAATGGATTGCTCAATCTTTATGTGTGGGTGGATTAAGAACTCAAGCTAGCCTTGACTCCATAATTGCCCACCCCTTCTTGGTGGATCATAATATGTGAATAACTTGGATTGGATTGATGGCTTGTCTAACCCTCCTATGTAGGTGGCTTAAGAACTCAATTAGGATATGACTCCATAATTGCCTACCCATGTGTAGTAGATGCATCTAAAAGTGAAACTATGTAATGTAATTGAATATGTGTGATGTAACTAAAACTATGTATGATAGATTTGGGGCCACTCAACAACTCTAAAATTAAAAATGGCTTAGGGGTCACTCAGGTAATCAATAATGTAGCTCAAGTATTACTCAATAATTCCAACCACTATATATGGAATAAGGCATCAATCTAGTGAAAAGTTGGTGTAAATGGTGTCTAGGGTAACAACATGGAGAATGACATAGAGCTACCATTCCATATAAGAGTATTTGTGTCAAAATAAACATATGGGAATAATTTTATATGTACATGCCCTGAAATCTAATATATATGCATATGGATTCTAGATCGAGTCATAATAATATGTGTATGGATATCTAAAATTGAAATAAGAGTGATCATATTATGCATGATGCCCCTAATTTGAGAAAAACTATGAAATTATATGTATAAATGAGAATAAACTAAGCATATCTAATAACCTATGAATAAAATTATGTAAACTTAGATTGTATCAGCTTTAATTTTCTATCAATTCTAGAATTTTTATTTTTGGGGCTACTAGACAGTAGCACTATCCCTTGGACAGTAACACATCATGATAGTGTCCTTTATGATGTGATATCGACCAATTATGTTTTTTTTATATACAAAATATAGATTGATCTATATGTGGCTATTTTTTATTGTGTTTTACTATATCTAGGCTCTGTAATTCATATTTGATTATTGAATATTATGTTTTGAGTGCACTAGAATGGCCTAATCTTTGTGACAAACCCCTCTGAATTCCCCCTCTATTTAGAGGATTTTTTGAACCTCTATAATAATTTTCCTCAAAATAAAAAAAATGCATCGTATATCTTATACTAAAAACATATGATATCTACATGATAAACCAATATAATGTATATAAATGACATTGAAATGTAAAATAATCTAAGCATAAGTTAGTAATTTATGATGTATTTCAGATCTAGAATTCACAAAGTTTTCAAGGTATATATAACAATGTAAGCATGTATATGAACAAAAAAATATGAGTATAATCTAAGTAACTACCCTAGGGGATGGGGCATGATGTTCATCAATGCACCCATGGAGGAAAGGGAGATGGATGAGGTCCCTCTTGACATCATAAATTGAGTGTGCAATAAAAAATCAAGAGATAAGTGTCATAAACATGATGCATATATGAGAACATAATACAAACACATGAGGCATGCAAATTATTCCAAGGGGCCAAAATACAAGGGACATGGACACATGTCACTATGTTTGAAAAAGAGAAAAAATACATGGACATGTCCAAATGTCCACATTTGCATAGAGAAATAAAGGTTAGATTAGAGCCACATGGAATAACATGTTCAAATTTCCACATACATAATCACTAAGACACACATAACGACATGGGAACATGTCCAAAGCATACACAAAATGAAAAGGATTAACATAGAGCTATAGAATCATGACATATTTAAATGCCCTCAACTAGATATAGAAACAATCAGATACAATCAGATATAAACTAGTAAATATAGAAATGAAAGTATGCGTAAACATGTGTTATAAATCTATGTAAGAGAAAATATGTACATAAGATGAGTCTATAGTAGTAGTAGTCAACAAAATTTTTGAGTAGTATAGGATGATCAATATCAATATATAATCAATGTTAAATTTGTGATGTGGAGTATAGAAAGATATAACCTAGAAAACCAAAAGGTGTGTTGTACTATACCCCCAATGGGTGAATGTACAAGTGTTATATCTATGTATATGTGTATGTGCCCCTAATGGGTAGATAGTAACAAATCTAGATCTGTGTAGAGGTCCTAAATCTTATAATGATTTATAAACACTCGAATAAAATAATTGAAGCATGTATGCATGATAAAACTAACTATACTAACATAGATAACATATGTAGTACCCAATAAATAGAAATAATGTAGACATGGAAATGTATATAATCTAAAATTTATGTTTTCTAAGCAAATATTTGAATGTTTTTGTATTTTTTTAAATGTTATATTATTCTTGTGTTTTCTAAGTATAATCTATGTACAAACAACATAAAAGTAAAATTATATATAATGATCAAGGTAAGAGATACTATATACAAGTAATGTGTAAGTAAATGAGATTATATGCAAATGAAATGTAGTGCCTCTATAGACCTAAGATCACATCCATAGGATGTGGATAGTTAAATGGTAGATCTAGTGGGAGAACATCCAATGTTGGATATTGAATATACCTAAACTTGAATAAATCATCATCATTGTGATCATCATTCCATGATTTCAGTAAAAATATAACCTTATCCTTGGTGTTAGTCTAGATTCTATGCATCTAAATGGTATGTTGATTTATTGTGTGATAAGTATCATGTGCAGTCCTAGGGTAGACCACATTAGACTGTAGGATATATTTATGAAATATGTGATTCTAATCTAATGCCATCATGTAAAATGTGATCTATGTGTCCCTCATAACTTAAAGTCAAGCATCTTCCTATCTAATCAACTGTGGCATCCATTTCCTATAACCATGTACTACCAAGTGTAACCTATGTATAAGTGTTTATGCTCTTGATGAAGAGTAGTGTTTTGACCACCTTTAGGCCACATGTAACTAGTAGTGTGATATGTCCTAAGGATTTTTGACAATGTATAACATGTTGTAGCTCAGTCCCCTAATGTCTTATGTGATATAATAATTATAATATACAAGAGTTGGGAATAGAATCCTCATCTATAGAAAAATGAAATATGTATTGGTCCTTGATAAAGGCTTGAATAGTCAAAGGAATCATTTTGTGACTTTTGGTGTTGATGAAGAGTGTGTCATGGTACCTGTATCGATGGAGGTGATGGATGTATAATCTATATAGTGTCATGAGCCTTGAACTTATTTAATTTCTATTATAATACTAAGCATGTGTTTGTATCATGTTTGGTAATGTTGTGAAAAATACAAAAGGGTATATCATCCTAATATGAAAATCTATTAATGAATATGTGTCAAACTATAGATAGTGCCATCAATCTTCTATCAAATAATATCTATAAAATATGGTGCAGTTTGCCCTATGTAATACTTACCTAAATCTATATAAGTGGATCAAAATCCATAGATGTAATCATATGTATTGAGTTTATAGAATATGTATTAGATCAATATCTAGGGCCTACTAGTGTAAATCTCAATCTACATAAATAATCATCAATATTCTTAGGTGTTTGATATCCTTTGTGGTGTTCTCAGAATTTATATCTGAGTTTATAATGTATACTTCCTATGAGTTAACATGTAATGTTAATTGTACTATGTGAATCTCATTGCCTTCATGGGCAAGGATAACTATGTTTTGGGAGGATCATTCTCCCACATGGGTGGAGATAAATATGTTATAAGAGGATTTGAAATTTGTATGGGAATAATGGTGCTAGATTCCATGATCTCATATGCATGCATCTATTATATAGGAATGATATGAGGTGGGGACTCTATGATAACATGAGGTGTCATATCTAAAGATATACTCAGGGTAGTAGGATTGATGACTCTATAACATATGAATGGTTGGTTATTATCTAGACAACTGTATAAATATCCCTCACATAAAAACCTAACACATCTATATAGGTTAGAGGGTATGGAATTTATGGCATGTGTCCAAGGTCTCCTAAGAAATAAATTGTAATGTAAATTATTAGGCATCACCTAAAATTATGTGGATAGGGTTTTTATCCTAATCATGATATCAAATGTAATAAAACCTTATGCTTGTTCGGGAATGTCATCAAAACCTTAAATTTTCTTATATGTCTTCTAAATGGATACTATATAAACTCCCATAGTATGTACAAATGTGAGGTTTTATATGTTAATTCATGAACCATTATCAATTAGAACTTGTTTAATAATTGTGGTTTTAGATGTTGATCAATAACTTATATCTATGAAGGCAAATCATCATTTCCAAAAGATATAACATCCTTAATGTATTTTAAAGTGTTCATTATAGATGCAAAATAATTTTTTTCTTTATCCTGAGGCAAAGATGAATGATTGAGTGTTTGAAAAAGAATATCTTTGACTATGGTTTCCTTTTGAAGTAATATTAATATAGAAATCTTAGCTGGTGTATTTCTTAATTAATCCCCAATATCATATTCTTTGTGATGATCCCTTGGACCATGAGAGGGGTGACGTACATTTGCATCATGATAAAAATGGTAGGTAATAAACATGAAAGACAAACCATCAAACTTTGTACTAAAAATTAGAAAATTATTTCCATTGTAATAATCATGGTAAAAGGTTAAAAACTAAAATTGAGCAAAATCTAGAAGTAAGAAGGGAAACATTAATGGTACATTAGATTTTTTAGTTAATAATTTTTAAGTAAGTTGGGTTCACCAAATGATTTAAATTTTAAGGGGATTATGTAATGTAAAATCTTAGTTTACTACAGTATTGGAATAATAAATTAGGGAATAAATATGCAATAACCATAACCAATTATTTGTACAATAATTGACCTTTCTAATTATTATATAAATAACAAATGAATTAAAACAGATTTAATTAGCTTGAAATTGAATAAGATAGAATGAAAGGCTTCAAAATGGGGTAGAAACTATGTCAGGTGTTATGAATAGGAACTAGGAGTCATAAACCCTCTTGGATAATACCACTATGCCCTAGATAATAACACACCATGTGAGTGCCTTTTGGGCCATGATAATGTCCTTTTTAAAGTAGGGATAGTGATCTTCTAAGTGGACTTTCACCTAGTTTTAGGGGGTCTATGTCTATGTGCACATATGTTGGTTCACTATTTATTCCTTATTTTGATTGATTTTATGCCAAACCCTAGGCCTTTATGTTTATTAAGATATTTGAGGAGAATAAGTAGAAAAGAGTGGCATTAAAAAGGTAGGATATATGTGACTTAAACACCCCATTTGTTGAGCATTTCCTACATACCAATACCTCAAAAGGGGATCAAGCTTGATGTAGTTTTCCCAATCTAAGTACTAGTGCAAGTACAAATGAATGCTAATATGATGTCAGTTTGAGTGATTTGAATGTGACTTGAGACTATAAATATGATTAATTTGAGATTTGGGTTGTTGTAGATGGGTATATATAGAATTAGGGAAGAATATGGATCAATGACCTTGATTTTCACCACTATTTCAGAGTTTGTTTATGAGTGTTTGCATCTAATTTCCATCTAGTGGATAACTAAATAAAAGTGGTGTATATATAGAATTTTGTTCCTTGTCAAGAAGTCAAATAGGTCTAGGTCAACCCTAGGAATGTTTTAGGAATGGAAAAATATTTTTTAAGGGAGTAAGGAGATAAGGGACACTAACATAGTCCCCAGGTCAATATCATGGTGTGTTATTATCCAAGTGGACACGATAATGTCAAGGTGGTAGAAAATAGTGGACAAGGGACCTGAGTGCTTAGGGGATGGCTCAATATTTCTTTTGGTATGATTGGGAATGGGTTGGACCAATACAAAAGCTAGATAAGGATAAAAAGAGGCCTTAAGATAGGTCTAGGGCTAAGCTAGGACAAGGTGATCTCAAGTTAAACTAATTTCACTAAAATGACATTTTAAATGACTACAATTTTATATATATATATATATATATATATATATATATATATATATATATATTACTAATTTGTGTATATATCTATTTGAATATAGCATCCTACATCAGGTGATTAAATTATATAGTATGTATCTTTCATTAAGGAAGCCTTTCCATTTTTCTCTAATTTGCTTTTAGAGTCATTTAATTTGGGTTTATATAGTTCTTGAATAAAGACTATTTTATCTATATACATAGAAGGATGGATCTGGTTGAATATAATTAATTTATTAAATATTAAATATATTTATATTAATATGGTATTTAATTATATTTATTATATTATATATAGTATTAGTAATTAATATATATATATATATATATATATTAATTACTAATACTATATATAATATAATAAATATAATTAAATACCATATTAATATAAATATATTTAATATTTAATAAATTAATTATATTCAACCAGATCCATCCTTCTATGTATATAGATAAAATAGTCTTTATTCAAGAACTATATAAACCCAAATTAAATGACTCTAAAAGCAAATTGAAGAAAAATGGAAGGCTTCCTTAATGAAAGAGGCATCTTATATAATACAATCACCCGAAGTAGGATGCTATATTCAAATAGATATAGACACAAATATCTCTAATATTTTTCCATTCATTTTCTTAATAACACTAATAAAAACCATTGTATTCATAATAATAATGCTCATTTTTATTTATTCAATGAATGGAGGAAAAGAAAAATGATTGCTAGGACCAATTTTCCACCAAAATATTTTAGTTTCCTAATATATGAATGAAATAGGTGTCAGATATCCAATGACTCCTCTTAAAACCTTAAAAAATAGGCTATATCATGCTAACTCCATTCTTATATAAATATAGAGAACATAGTCTCTATTTAAGAACAAAGGTAAAAGGGATCCATAGTTATAAAATTCAAAACAATTGAGCTTATGTTAAATATTTCATAACTTCATTTATAATTCTAAGTTACCTAATTACACCAATGTTAGTTCTAGATAATTTCATAAATTTTTTGTAAATAATGGGAATTTTTTCATTGAAATACACAACTCTAACGACAAAAATGAAGAATAAAATCAATGTGGATAATGCAAATATACATAAAAGTTTTATTATTTCAAAGATTCAAAATAGTTTTACCATGGATATTTTTTAATCTAATCATTTGTAATGCGTTTCAACACATTTATTGCATTTGTGTTTGTATAGTTTCACCACCTTCTACAAGCTTAACACAGTCCAACAATGTGAATAATAATAGTTCCATTAGAAAAGTTAATGTGAATAAGATAAGTTTATTTTTTGATAGTTTTCATATATTTTATTTTGACAAAAGAATTTTTATGGGTGAGAGACAAACACATTTTTGTCTAAACCATAATTAACATTAAACATTAGCATAATTAATTTGATTTGCTTTGTCATTTCTATCTATTCCTTATCACCACCTTATACACCAAGTCTAAGATGTCATGCTTTGCTAAAGCTATATCAATCATAAATCATCAATTTATAGTCTAATCTAAATCTATAGACTTTATTGATATAGTTCATATTTTATCTTTTATTGAATGTATATAATTAAATGTATATTTGTGCCTCAATGTAGGAATTAAATGTAGGGGTAAGATAAACATTTGAAAAATTTAAAATTAACTAAAACCATTACTAGTTTTCCATCTGATATGACTTGTATCTTATATTTATGTTGCCTTTCTAAATAACCTCAAAGTACAACTTGTATGCAATGGAAAATGCAATGGATTCTATAAATCAATCCTAGCTTTGAGAAGATAGATTCTACTTACACTTCCAATTGAGGATACATTAGATAATCAAGGTCATGACCAATATGGATCCACTAGATCTAATAAAGAGATATATCACCATAGATAATATAACTAGGGAGGTTTCCAATCAAGTAAAACTATACAGTAACCCTAATTAGGTCATATGTTTTCATATTCACTAAATAATAATAAGTAAATAAAAATCTTATCTAGTTCTCACCCAATCTTGTGGCACAAAGTGGGGGTTAGTAAACATAAATGTAAACATGCATAAGAGAAACATTTAATTTTTGTGTAGGTAAAACCCTAATGCACGGAGAGAGAGATATTATTCAAAATCCATTACTTATTATACTTCTATTTACTAAAGAGATGATCAAATTTAGAGATACTTACCTAGAAGATGAACCCATTGATACTCAATCTCTCCCTTGGCCAAAGGTGATTTGAAAGAGGCTTTTGTGGTTTATAAGGATCACTAAGAAAGGCCAAATCATCAAATATTTCTCCATAATACAAGATTTTTCTCTGAGTAGAAACCCTAAGCTAAGACTCCTCAAGTAGAATGGTGGAAGAGCATATTATAAAGAAGCACAAATGAAATGGATGTGTTTATAAAGGCAAATATAACCCTAAACCCTTCTAAAACTTTTTGGTCGACAAAGTCAATCTGGTCGACCTAATAATAAAATTGACAAAAACCAACTAGGTTAGTCAAGGGCTAACCTATTCCCTGATAAGTTTTGTCAAATAAGAATATAAGGTTGATGTGGTTGACATAGTCATGTAAACTATAAAAAATGGGTTTAGGTTAGGGAAAGGGATAATGAAGGTGGTAAATTACTAGAGGTGAGTCTAAAATGGGAGGGCTATACTCTAGATGAGAGATAAGGGGTGAAAAAACTGATCATTAAATATAAAGATGTGATTGCATGTACAAATGATGATTTGAGGATATTTAATCCTGGAGTCATCACTTATACAATTACACTCAAGCTAGATCATAAACCATTCAGGTAGAAATAGAGATCAGTTAGGATTGATAATAAGTGGTAATAAGGAACAATAATCTTACAAAGTACCAATAGTCTACCCACCCCTTTCTCGATACACTCCTTAAGGAGTACACTTAGAGATTTTGAAACTTGATGGGTTTATACAAGATTAAATCATCATTGATTGATAAATTATTAAAATATTATGTGTATACATATGCCCCACTCGAATCTCATCATGTGTCACATAGGTACAACAGGGGATGGTACTTTGAGAAAGAACATACTAACACACAATGCTAAGGCTAAAAAAATGTTATAGTATTTTAAAGTATAAAATAAATGAAAACATAAAAGTGGTGTGTACCTTGACTTACCTTTATGACTAGATGGTTGTCTATTGTGTTTTTAATTTTGACTATGGAGGGTATAGAGGCTACTTTCGATAAACCCAAAAATATAAAACTAAAGAGAAAAAATAAATAGACGTAGGAAATCTAAGATAAATGGTGTTATATGGATGGGACATACTTGGAAATTTAGAAATTTGGGGTGATAAATACTATGTTAGACCAAATGACCAATTCAAAATTTAGAGTAAATCAGCTAACCAAAAATCTAAGGCTATTAAACACCAAAAAACTCAAACAAGTAAACCTCAAGTAATAAAGGAAAACTCACCAATTCAAACCAAAGATACATGTAAAAAATGATGGTAATCAAACATTGAAGTAAAATTAGTAATAATCCATACTTAAATAAATATAAGAAAACAAAAATAGTAAAACAACATTGATGAGTGAGAAATAACAATCCTTACTCAATCGTCAATATAAAAAGGTACATAAAAGGGAAAACAACATTGGTGAGTGACAAGTAACAAGACAACCTCACTCAATAATGAGGAAAGTACATGAAAGTATAAATAGACTCAAGTGTTCAAAAAAATGGTGATACAATAATAATAAATGGTATAAAAAAGCAAAGTATGTCTAAAAATGTAGAGCCATGGTGCAAAAAAAAAAACATAATTTCTCAAGCATATTGTTGTGTTTTAAGGGTAGATAAAAATGAAATAAAGTAGTGATAGCATGTTTTTAAGATGTGAATAATAAGTAGAGAAGAAGGGGTAAAAATTAGAATCATACAAGGTTGTTAAGGGGGGAAATGAAATGAGTGGAGGTGATAATGAAGGAAAACTAAGGTAGAGAAACTCTTTATCGAAGTCAAGACACTCAAATTAGGTTTGTCAAAAAAAAAGGACTTATAACCTTAAGCACTCTAAATAATTTCTATTAGCCACAAAAGTCTTAGGTCAACAAAATGAAGTATGTATATTATCATATGACGGCTATATGCATAAAAATTAAAATAGACCTACCTTCCCACAATGTACTCCTCATTCCTCAAGACCCCTTATAGAGTCATTGGTCTACTATAAACATTGGTTAATTGCATGAGAAATTAGGTATCACCATAAATTTTATTGAATTCTCATATTCCAATCTACTGGCCTACTACACCCTATGGACCTCAAATCTAGTGTGAGGCCAGCTGTGAAGTTTGAGCTTCAATTAGAGATAAGAGATGTGCTTTTAATCACATCTTTTGGTGTGATTTTGAATTTTGAGATTTTTATGTTACCTTTTGTATATCATTGCCTTTTGTTTCAAATTATTTGGATTTTATCTTTCTTGATGGATTTTTCTACTCCTACTCCATATAGATTTGGAAAACTAAACATGGGTGCTAAAAGATGACTTTCATCTGAATACTTGGGACTTGGTTGCTAAGAGAGAGAAATCAAATATCATGGTGTCTAAGAGTCCCATAAAGTCATGTGAAATAAAAGTTCTATCTTGAATTCGACCTTGTTTTATCCTATGTGAGTGAAAGGAAAGGAAATCAAGATGAGTGAGACATGAAATAATTTAAATTACCTCAAATCATAAAAATTGTGACAAAGGTCAAAATGGGATACATTGGCAATTAAATTTGATTCTTTGTCATAAGAATAAGGGGAATGTATGAAAACATGATAACACATATTGTTTTTAAAATTTCATCTATCAAAAAGAAACAAAAGCTAATGTTGAGAATAAGGATAAAAAACTTGTAACCATTGCAAAACACATTCTAGATAAGGAATGTTATGTACTTATGGATATGATATATTAATGTATATAGGTTGATGGACATGCCGACATATGACACACATCCCCTTAGTTAGTTATATGGGTACAATATATTAGGTTAATGGAGTAATTTGTGGAATTAGTACATTAGGTAATGGTTAGTCTACATTAGTATTAAGAGGTTACCCATCCATTGGTTAGATATATGTCTATATAAAGGAGATGATTATCATGATAAAGATATCAAGTAAGCATTGAGTCTTATATTGTAAGAGGATATTAGAGGTTATCCCCTCGAAGAGACATTGTGGAGTTATTCCTTCCTAAAGGAGTATTATATGGTGTTTCCCTACCTTAAGGGTATTTCTGCATATATTGAATGTTCAAATCATATCAAGTGGTATCAGAGCTTCGATTTAGGTAATTTGTGTGGAGTGAAATCCTAGTTTTTTTAATCATGAATATCTTTTGATTGGTTGTGAATTTTTCCAAAAGTTTTTTACTAGATATGGAGAATATTTTAAATAAGTCAGTTTAAAAAATTGAGATTTTTTTATTAGTTTTGAGGCATTTATTTCTATTTTAGGGTTTATAAAAATTTCACTATATCTCCCAAAATATATGTAATTTTAATTATAAATATTTACTAGAGATGTAAGAAGATATAAGAGAAGCACAATTAAAAATTTAGAATTTTGAGTTGTTTTAAGTGATTTGTTGTGATTTTATGGTTTTTTATATATTCAATCTATAGATCAAAATTTGTGACATCTTTTCACAAAATTTTGACTAAGGTTCCAATATCATAAGAGAAACATAAAATAATTTTTTTTGACTTTTTGGATAAGTTTTATATGAGTTATTGACATTTTAGGGTTTTATGAACCCTGATTGTTTTTATGGATCATGAAGTTGTAAAAAATTTTAGAGAAAGATTATGTTGATGCTAGAGAATGGTGGCTCATTTTTAAGGATAATAATACTAAAAAAATTATATGGAAAACATAATTATCTCTTTCTTTGTCTAGGCCTGCACAACATTGATGGTTTAATCAATTGAGCTTTATGTAAAAGTGTTCTTCATGGGAAGCAATGGAACAAATATTCCTAGATCAATGGGATATAAAAGAAAAAGAGGATGTAGAAGAGGAAGAAAATAATTATGATAAACAAGAAGAAGAAGAAGAAGAAAAAGAGAAGGGTTCAAAAAATTTGGCTCTAAATAAATCTGAGTCAATTTTTCAATTTCATGGATGCATTCAAAAGAAGAAGGTTGTTATGTCCATAAACCCTACCAGTAAGTGTAAATTCATTAACATGAATGTGACTAAGCATCTACATGTTCAATAAAATAATATCGAGGAGGTTCAAGTAGATGGTAATAATATTTCAATGTTTGAATATTTGAAACTCATTATGGAAAAATATGTTTTGCATTCAGATGTTTATGCTTTGGATATGGATGATATGAATATAGTTCTTGGATATCCATGGTTAGAGACTTTTGGAACAATGAATATTAATGTTCAAAAAAAGTTCATGAATTTTTTGTATAGGAAAAAGAAGATCACTTTACAAGATATAATAGTGAAAAAGGCACTAATAACAATCCAGGTAGATCATGAGGGTGAGATTGAAATAGGTGATGAAGAGCATGATGAAGATTTAGATGATATAGATAAAAACACACTACAACTAAAAATTAAAAATTCATCTACTAAAGAGACAAAGAAGGAAAAGATGGAAGAAGAAGAAAAGGTGGATAAGGTCAAAATATTGGAAAAAGTTGAGGTATATAGACACCCACATCATCATGAGAGGAAACAATCATAGAACCAGATGAGGAAGTGTCATAACAATAATCATTTTGTCTATACAAGAAATAAAATTTCTAATCGTTATGGATATGCATGGAATCAAAAGAAAAAATATTATGGCACATGGAATGAATGAGGAAATCACTATGATTATGCATTGAGTAATACCCACTATGGTCATGGTTAAAATTAGAGGAGCATAATGGAATTTGGAAACAAGCTTGGAGAGCTATCACTTGCCAAGATCACATATGGATGGCTAGATGACTGATATTAGAGACAAGTGTGAAATGATTTTAAGCACACTCATTATTTGGTTTCTTCCTATGTTTCAAGGATAAAATATGTCAAAGAGGTAAGTAATGTTATGTACCTAGGGATATGATATATTAATGTATATGGGTTGATGGGGATGCTGACATGTGGCACACATCCCCTTAGTTAGTTATAAGGGTACAATATATTAGGATAATGGAGTAACTTGTGGAATTAGTACATTAGGTAATGGTTGGCCTACATTTGGCTTAGGTTATTACCCATCCATTGGTTAGATAGATGTTTATATAAAGGAGATGATTATCATGGTAAAGATATCAAGTAAGCATTGAGTCTTCTATTGTAATAGGATATTGGAGGTTGTCCCTCGAAGAGACATTGTAGATTTATTCCTTCCTAAAGGATTATTCTATGGTTTTTCCCTACCTTAAGGTTATTTATGCATATATTAAATATTTGAATCATATCAAGATCATATCAAGTGGTATCAAATTGTCAATTTGGGCAATTTGTGTGGAGTGAAACCCTAGTTTTTTTTAATTGTCAATATATTTTGATTGGTTATGAATTTTTCCACAATTTTTGATATGGATAATATTTTAAATAAGTCATAGTAAAAAAAATTGATATTTTTTTATTAGTTTTGAGCGATTTATTGTTATTTTAGGGTTTATAATAATTTCATTATATCTTTCGAAATATATGAAATGTTTATTAAAAAAATTTAATGAATATGTAAGAAGATAGAAGTGAAGCACAATCAAAATTTTAGAATTTTTGGAGTTGTTTTGAGTGATTTGTAATGATTTTATGGTTTTTTATATATTCAATCTATAGGTCCAAATTTTTGAAATTTTTCACAAAATTTTGATTGAGGTTCCAATATCATAAGAGAAATATACAATAAAAATTTGGGACTTTTTGGATCAATTTTGTATGAGTTATTGACATTTTAGGGTTTCATGAACCCTAATTTCTTTTGTGAATCATGAAGTTACAAAAAATTTCAGGGGAAGATGATGTTGATGCTAGAGAATGGTGGCTCATTTTTAAGGAGAGTAATACTAAAACAATTTTATGGAAACTAGAATTATCTCTTTCTTTGTCTAGGCCTGCACAACATTGGTGGTTTAATCAATTGAGATTTGAACTAAAGTATTCATCATGGGAAACAATGGAACAAATATTCCTAGATCAATGGGATATAAAAAAAAGGGATGTAGAAGAGGAATAAAATAATGATGATAAAGAAGAAGAAGAAGAAGAGAAGGGTTCAAATAATTTGGCTCTAAATAAATCTGAGTCAATTTTTCAATTTCATGGATGCATTTAAAAGAAGAAGTTGGTTGTGTCTATAAACCCTACCAGTAAGTATAACTTTAATAACATGAATGTGGCCAAGCATTTACATGTTCAAGAAAATAATATCAAGGAGGTTCAAGTAGATGGTAATAATATTTCAATGTTTGAATATTTGAAGCTCATTATGGAAAAATATGTTTTGCATTCAGATGTTTATGCTTTGGATATGGATGATGTGAATATAGTTCTTGGATATCCATGGTTAGAGACTTTGGGAACAATGAATATCAATGTTCAAAAAAAGTTCATGAAGTTTTGGTATAGGAAAAATAATATCACTTTACAAGATATCATAGTGAAAAAGGCACTAATAACAATCTAGGTAGATCATGAGGATGAGATTGAAATAGGTGATGAAGAGCATGATGAAGATTTAGATGATATAGATAAAAACACACTACAACTAAAAATTAAAAATTTATCTACTAAAGAGACAAAGAAGGAAAAGATGGAAGAAGTAGAAGAAAAGGTGGATAAGGTCAAAATATTGGAAAAGTTGAGGTATATAGACATCCACATCATCATGAGAGGAAACAATCATGAAACTAGATGAGGAAGTGTCATAATAATAATCATTTTGTCTATACAAGAAATAAAATTTCCAGTCATTATGGATATACATGGAACCCAAAGAAAAAAATACTATGGAACATGGAATGAATGGGGAAATCACTATGATTATGCATGGAAGAATACCTACTATGGTCATGGTCAAAATCAAAGGAGCACAATGGAATTTGGAAACAACCTTGGAGAGCTATCACCTACCAAGATCACATATGGATGGCTAGATGATCGATATTGGAGACAAGTGTGTAATGATTTGAAGCACACTCATTATTTAGTTTCTTCCTATGTTTTAGATATGAAACATGTCAAGGAGGGAAGTAATGCTATGTACCTAGGAATATGATATATTAATGTATATGGGTTGATGGAGATGCTGACATGTGGCACACATCCTCTTAGTTAGTTATATGGGTATAATATATTAAGAAAATAGAGTAAATTATGGAATTAGTACACTGGGTAATGGTCAGCCTACATTGGGATTAGGAGGTTACCCATTCATTGGTTAGATATATGTCTATATAAAGGAGATGATTATCATGATAAAGATATCAAGTAAGCATTGAGTCTTCTACTGTAAGAGGATATATGAGGTTGTCCCCTCGTTGAGACATTGTGGATTTATTCCTTCTTAAAGGACTATTATATGGTGTTACCCTACCTTAAGGGTATTTATGCATATTTTGAATATTTGAATCATATCAAGTGGTATCAGAGCTTTGATTATGACAATTTGTGAGGAGAGAAACCCTAGTTTTTTTTAATCGTCAATATCTTTTGATTGGTTGTGAAATTTTCCACAATTTTTTACTAGATATGGAGAATATTTTAAATTAGTCATAATAAAACAAATTGAGATTTTTTAATTAGTTTTGAGGGAGTTATTGCTATTTTAGGGTTTATAATAATTTCATGATATCTTCTGAAATATAGGGAATTTTTATCATAAATTTTTTTTGAAGGTGTAAGAAGATATAAGAGAATCACAATAAAAATTTCAGAATTTTTGGAGTTGTTTTGAGTGATTTGTTATGATTTTATGGTTTTTAGTATATTCAATCTATAGGTCAAAATTTGTGACATTTTTTCAAAAAAAATTACTGAGGTTCCAATATCATAAGAAGAAGAGACAGTAAAAATTTGGGAATTTTTGGATCAATTTTGTATGATTTATTTACCTTTTAGGGTTTTATGAACCCTAATTTTTTTTGTGGATCATGAAGTTGTAAAAAAAATTAGGGGAAGATGATGTTGATGCTAGAGAATGGTAGCTCATTTTTAAGGATAATAATACTAAAATAAATTTATGGAAAATAAAATTATCTCTTTCTTTGTCCAGGCCTGCACAACATTGGCAGCTTAATTAATTGAGCTTTACGCAAAAGTATTCTTCATGGGAAGCAATGGAACAAATCTTCCTAGATTGATGGGATATAAAAGAAAAAGAGGATGTAGAAGAGGAAGAAAATAATGATAAATAAGAAGAATAAGAAGAAGGAGGGTTCAAATAATTTGGCTCCAAACAAATCTGAGTCAATTTTTCAATTTCATGGATGCATTCAAAATAAGAAGGTGGTTGTGTCCATAAACTCTACCAGTAAGTATAACTTCATTAACATGAATGTGGCCAAGCATCTACATGTTCAAGAAAACAATATCAAATAGGTTCAAGTAGATGGTAATGATATTTCAATGTTTGAATATTTGAAGCTCATTATGGAAAAATATGTTTTGCATTCATATTTTTATGCTTTGGATATGGATGATGTGAATATAGTTATTATATATCCATGGTTAGAGACTTTGGGAACAATGAATATTAATGTTTAGAAAAAGTCCATGAAGTTTTGGTATAGGAAAAAGAAGATCACTTTACAAGATATCATAGTGAAAAAGGCACTAATAACAATCCAAGTCGATCATGAGGATAAGATTGAAATAGATGATGAAGAGAATAATGAAGATTTAGATGATATAGATAAAAACACACTATAACTAGAAATGAACACTTCATCTACTAAAGAGACAAAGAAGGAAAAGGTAGAAGAAGTAGAAGCAAAGGTAGATAAGGTCAAAATATTAGAAAAAGTTAAGGTATATAAACACCCACATCATCATGAGAGGAAACAATCATGGAACCAAGTGAGGAAGTATCATAACAACAATCATTTTGTCTATACAAGAAATAAATTTTCCAATCATTATGGATATACATGGAACCCAAAGAAAAAATACTATGTCACATGGAATGAATGGGGAAATCACTATGATTATGCATGGAAGAATACTTAATATGGTCATGGTCAAAATCAGAGGAGCATAATGGAATTTGGAAACAACCTTGGAGAGCTATCACCTGCCAAGATCACATATGGATGGCTAGATGATTGATATTGGAGACAAGTGTGCAATGATTTGAAGCACGCTCATTATTTAGTTTCTTCCTATGTTTTGGAGATGAAAAATGTCAAGGAGGGAAGTAATGCTATGTACCTAGGGATATGAGATATTGATTTATATGGGTTGATGGATATGTTGACATATGGCACACATCCTCTTAGTTAGTTATATGGGTATAATATATTAGGATAATGGAGTAATTTGTGGAATTAGTACATTGGGATTAGGAGGTTACCCATCCATTGGTTAGATATATTTCTATATAAAGGAGATGATTATCATGGTAAAGATATCAAGTAAGCATTGAGTCTTCTATTATAAGAGGATATTGGAGGTTGTCCCCTTGAAGAGATATTGTGGATTTATTCCTTCCTAAAAGAGTATTATATGGTGTTGCCCTATCTTAAAGGTATTTCTGCATATATTAAATATTTGAATCATATCAAGTGGTATCAAAGCTTCAATTTGGGTAATTTGTGTGGAGCAAAACCCTAGTTTTTTAAATCATCAATATATTTTGATTGGATGTGAATTTTTCCAAAATTGTTTTACTGCATATAGAGAATATTTTAAATAAGTTATAATAAAAAAAAATTGAGATTGTTTGAATAGTTTTGAGGGTGTTATTGTTATTTTAGTTTTTATACTAATTGTGTTATATCTTTTGACATATAAAAAAAATTATTCTAAATTTTTACTGAAGATATAAGAATATATAAGAGAAACAAAGTTAAAAATTTTAGAATTTTTGGAGTTGTTTTGTATTATTTGTTATGATTTTATGGTTTTTTGTATATTCAATCTATAGGTCAAAATTTGTTACATTTTTTCAAAATATTTTGACTGATGTTCCAATATCATAAGAGGAAGATACATTAAAAATTTGGGACTTTTTGGATCATTTTTGTATGAGTTATTAACATTTTATGGTTTCATGAACCCTAATTTTTTTTGTGGATCATGAAGTTTCAAAAAACTTCAAGGGAAGATGATGTTGATGCTAGATAATGGTGGCTCATTTTTAAGGATAATAATACTAAAAAAAATTATGGAAAACAAAATTATCTCTTTCTTTGTCTGGGCCTACACAACATTGGTTGTTTAATCAATTGAGCTTTGCACAAAAGTATTCTTCATGGGAAGCAATGAAATAAATCTTCCTAGATCGATGGGATATAAAAGAAAAAGAGGATGTAGAAGAGGAATAAAATAATGATGATAAATACTAAGAAGAGGGTTCAAATAATTTAACTCCAAATAAATTCGAGTCAATTTTTCAATTTCATAGATGCATTCAAAAGAAGAAGGTGGTTGTGTCCATAAACCCTACCAACAAGTATAATTTCATTAACATGAATGTGGCCAAGCATCTACATGTTCAAGCAAATAATATCAAGGAGGTTCAAGTAGATGGTAATAATATTTCAATGTTTGAAGATTTGAAGCTCATTATGGAAAAATATGTTTTGCATTCAAATTTTTATGCTTTGGATATGGATGATGTGGATATATTTTTTTGGATATCCATGGTTAGAGACTTTGAGAACAATGAATATTAATGTTTAGAAAAAGTTCATGAAGTTTTGGTATAGGAAAAATAAGATCACTTTACAAGATATCATAGTGAAAAAGGCATTAATAATAATCTAGGTAGATCATGAAGATGAGATTGAAATAAATGATGAAGATCATGATTAAGATTCAGATGATATAGATAAAAACACACTATAACTAGAAATGAACACTTCATCTACTAAAGAGGAAAATAAGGAAAAGGTGGAAGAAGTAGAAGCAAAGGTGGATAAGGTCAAAATATTGGAAAAAGTTGAGGTATATAGACACCCACATCATCATGAGAGGAAACAATCATGGAACTAGGTGAGGAAGTGTCATAACAACAATCATTTTGTCTATATAGGAAATAAAATTTCCAATCATTATGGATATGCATGAAATCCAAAGAAAAAATACTATGGCACATGGAATGAATGGGGAAATCACTATGATTATGCATGAAATAATACCTATTATGGTCATGGTCAAAATTAGAGGAGCATAATAGAATTTGGAAATAAGCTTGGAGAGCTATCACCTACTAAGATCACATATGGATGGCTAGATGATAGAGATTAGAGACAAGTGTGCAATGATTTGAGGCACACTCATTATTTGGTTTCTTCCAATGTTTTGAGGATGAAACATGTCAAGGAGGGAATTAATGCTATGTACCTAGAGATATGATATATTAATGTATATGGGTTGATGGAGATGCTGACATGTGGCACACATATCCTTAGTTAGTTATATGGGTACAATATATTAGGATAATGGAGTAACTTGTGGAATTATTACATTGGGTAATGGTCAACCTACATTGGGATTAGGAGGTTACCCATCCATTGGTTATATAGATGTCTATATAAAGGAGATGATTATCATGGTAATGATATCAAGTAAGCATTAAGTCTTCTATTGTAAGGGAATATTGGAGGTTGTCCCCTCGAAGAGACATTGTGGAGTTATTCCTTCCTAAAGGAGTATTATATGGTGTATTCCTGCCTTAAGGGTTTTTCTACATATATTGAATATTTGAATCATATCAAGATCATATCATAATGAAAAGATGGTGATTTTATGAGGAAGGCCCAATCCTATCCATGGTCTTATACTAAAACTCATAAAATATAAACCCACAAGGGTGCTAAAAAGTATTAGAAAAAATATATGAGATAAGAAAAAGATGGTATTTGTGAGGAATGATAGGTCATATCCATGGTCTTACACTAAAAATCACAAAAGAGAAACCCAAGATGTGTCAAAAAGTGTGTAAAAAGTATGAGAAAAAAGAGGATAAAAGTACATCATGAGGAAGATTGGGTCTTATCCATGGTTTTACAATGCAACTCATGAAGAAAAGCGAAACCAAAAGACCAAAAAGAATGAATAAGGTTTGGAAAAATAGAGAACTATTGCAGAGGGTGAGACCCATGAGAGTATCATGCAAAAAGAGTTAGATAGATAACATATATAAAGCATGAAAAGAAGGCAAGGATTAATAAAAATAATTTTTGAGGAATTATGCATTAGTGGGATCTTTGAAAATATGGTCTTCATTGGTTTGAAAGTGATAGGTACTTGGAATAATAATATCATTGACTAAATAAGGACTCCACTATTTTTGGGCATATTTACCTTTTTTGTTATGAGTGTAGTATAATTTAAGGATAAAATCACCAATTTTGAACATCAAAATTTAACTCATTTGTTATGTTATTTTCAATACATGCCTTATATTGGTGATTATGTTGCAAAGTAGAAAGATGGTGTTTGTCGAGGAGATCAAGAGCATGAAGGTGAGATTCATGTAATTCTTCATTGAGTATGATACTATGAAGAGATATATGGAAAGAGGGAAGCTCAAATTCTAATGGAAGTAGTGATTCAGAACTATAAACTATATAGAACAACATTTCCCTAGTGGTAGTACATATTCTAGTGTGATAGGCCCAAAGAGTAGGATAGAGATGAAGGTGCCAATCTATGCGAGTTTCATGAATTATCTTTTGGAGAATCTTATTAATAAATTTTTTGGTGGACTTGGCTTGGCCATTACATTATTGATGATAGGGTGTGGAGAATTTGTGATTGATTTTAGATTTAGCATGGAGTTGTTAGACATCTTTGTTTTTTAAATTACCACCATTATTTGAAATGATAGTATGAGGGACACCAGAGTAAAAAGTGATTTGATTAAGGATGAATTTGGATATGGTGGCATTGGTGACGTTAAAAAGGGAATAGCCTCAACCCATTTGGTAAAATATTTTTTGGCTATGATTATAAAGACATGTCCATATTGAGATCGAGGTAATTTTCCTATGAGATATAATCCCCACATAGAGAATGGCCAAGGGGATTCTATGGTTTGAAGCTCAACTAGAGGTGAAGTAAATCATCATGAATATGGAAAAGAGTACACTTTTTATCAGATTTGATGGTATCCTTTTCAAGAGTGGGCCAAAAATATCCCATACATAAATATTTGTGGGTTGTAGCATGTTTGATATATTGGCCATTAAAAATTCCCCCATGTGTTTGTTCAAGAAGAGGAGGAACCTCATCTCTCATAACATAAAGCAGCAAGGTACCTTTAGCATTGTGATAGTATAGGATGTTCCAAAAATTAAATGATGTCTTTGTATCATGGGCTTTATCGAATGGTGACAACCTCAATGTGGTAGATTAGAAAATAAAGTGGTTAAGTATAAGATGGATATTTTCTTATTTGGATAAGAAAAGTGGGATTGGTAAGAACTTGGTGTGGATGAAAATGAGATGTTGAAGAAGCAAGGGAATCAGCAATAGAATTTTGATCTTGAGGGATAATCTCAATGGTGAAAGAAATGAAATATTTAGTGAGAGTAGTTGAAATTTGATGATAATAAATGATATTCTCACTTTTTGGATTGGTGATCACCATTAACTTTGTATCAAATGAGCTAGGAATCACTTAAAGAATGTAGGTATTAGATATCTAAATCAAGGGTAGCTCTCATGCCTAAGATTAAAGCTTCATATTCTACCATGTTGTTAGTGACATCAAATGTTAAGTAAAAAGCTAAATCGATGATTTTATAAGAGGGATCATAAGAATACAACCTATCCTATCTCCTTGAAAGCACTTAGCACCATTAAAATGAAGGGTCAAAGTATCCTTGTGTAAAAAAACATTAATTTTAAGAAGTTTTTTTATAACTACTTTTGGTTTAGTAGTATAAAGGAGGATAGTGATTTCATCAATATTTATTACTTCAAGATCATTAGTGAAGTTATGGAAGTAATCTTTAAAGGATATGGTTTGTTTGAGACCTTAAATTTAAATAATATTGTCATTGAGAAAACTATCTTGAAGGTGGTTGGTAGATAGCATAGGAGTTGTGACAAGTTGATCAATTATGATTTTTCCTTTGATAAATTTTTGAGTAATAATTCAAAGATCAAAATCCATGATAAGGACCATCCACTTACCAATTTTGTCTCTAAGAAGAAAGGATTTGGAGAAGAAGTGATGAAGGGGATTAGAATGGGTGATAACATAAGTGGTCTAAGAAATCATATAACATCAAAAAATTTCAACTGTAAAATATATGGAAAGATAATCACATTTGACTTTTATTTAAAAAATTCATAATCAATGAGGCTTTAACTGATATAGTAGATGGCATATTCTCTTCTAGAATCATCTTGTTGAGCAAGCATTGCCCCAATATATATGGCTGTGGAAGAAGTGTATAAGATCAAAGGTCAATCATTTGATGGGGGATGAAGAGTAGGTGGGTGAAGAAATTATTCTTTCATATTATTAAATTTGTTTTGATAGGGATTTATCCATTATAAAGCATTGCCCTTCTTAAGAAGAAAATTGATGGAGTGGATATGATAAGCCATTTCAAGAATGAATCATCTAATTGTCCCAAGTTTACTGAGATAAGTACTAACATTTAGAATGGATTGAGGGATGGGCATGTTAATTATAACATTAATATTGGTAGGGTCAACACCAATGCTAGGGAGAGAAACTAAGAATCCTAAAAAATTTCTAGATGTGACATCAAAGACATATTTGTAAAGATTTAGTTTAAATTTGTATTTAATAAGGTGGTCAAAGATGATGGAAAGATCAAAAAAATGAGTCTTATGAAATTCAGACTTAGAAATGAGGTCATACACATAGGTTTCTATAATTTTATGAATAATATCATGAAAGATATGGGTCATTGCTCATTGATAAGTGGCTCTGACATTTTTTATTCCCAAGGGCATTTTAACATAGTAATAGGTGCCTTTTCTTGTGGTGAAAATTATCTTGTGTTGATCTTCAAGGGTAATGTGAATTTGGTTATAGCCCAAGAAACCATTGATAAGACATAGCATTTCATAACCAGCTATGGAATCAATAATGGCATTTATTTAAGGTAGAGGGAAATTGTCATTGGAAGAAGCAAGATTAAGATTATAGAAATCAATGCAGATGTGAATGACCATGGTGACCTTTTTTTGAATAGGGACTATATTACAAACCCATTCACAATAATCCACTAGTTTGATAAACTTAGCATCAATAATTTTGATAATTTCATTATGACATAAGGTGTAAACCTCATGTGGAAATTTCTATTATTTTTGGTGGATAGGTTTGGCATTAGGATAATAGATTATATTATGCACCACAATGATAAGGTTAATACCATGCATGTCCTCTTCAGATCAAGAAAATATATCATGATATTTATCAAAAAATAAGCAAAATTTATCATGTTTAGTAGGTGTTAGTTCATGAGAAATTGAAATAGGTCGAGGGCATCGTGGAGTACCATATTAAATATAAGTAGTTTCTTTGATAACCATAGCATTTCCATATTGTAAATGATATGATGTATTTGGTAAAGAATAACTTGGATTAGCTCTAGGATCGATGCCTAATGATGAAGTTGTTGAAGCAAGGGGTTTTATTTTTGGAATTTTTGAGTTTGTGATGTTGTCAAGAAAGTTGAGGCTCTCAAGCATGAATTAATTAAATAATAACTACATCATTAGGAAAAATGGGAAGAGGGACATAATACTCAACATCTACTTCAAGATCAAGAATTTAATTACCTTGGTGATCATATTCAGAATATATTTGATGAACATCTGTGGCCTTGGCATCTAATGTAATCTTGGGAATAGGAGGAGTATATTGATCAGATGATATTGGTGTATCATTAATTTATTTGATGAGGAAAAATAGGATGTAATGATGGGATTTTTAGGTGGTAGATAAGATGCAAAAATCTTAGAAGGTTCAGAAGGTAGGATTTATTCTACCACCTAGGGAGTATCAAGAAGTAAAGAATTATTAGAGGTATATGAACTTTGAGAGTTAAATTAAAATCTATGGAAATGGTGTGAAAATATTGGTTGAAATCATGTATTTGATCTTAAAAAAATTGATAACATTGATCATCCAAGTTTCAATATTGAGATTGGGCCATGATGTAGTTATCATCATAGGTTAGAGATATGGTACATACTTGAGATTCACGAGGACTTTTAGAAGGTGAAATTATAAAGTCACTAAAATTTTGTGGAGACATGATTAGAGTATCTTGGAATAATTTTTCCACTCCAAAATTATTACATGTGAATGCATCTTCTAGGTAAGAAGGTTTATGATCATTGCATGGTGGGGGAAAGTTAGTGATCTCATCAATGAGAGGAATAGTGCGATCATGAGATAATAAAGGAGGAAGCCACTCTAAGATGTAAGGAGGTAGCTTAGTATTATTTCAACTATGTTTCAAATCATTAGGTTCATCATCATTATAATCAACAAGAGTGACATGTAAGTCTGGATTGATGTTGATGAAATCAGGCAATGTAACACTATTGATGGTAAGAATGGTAGGAATGTGATATTGAGATTTTGGATTAGGAAGTTGAATACTTAAAGGGTTAGGATTGGAATCATACTTATATCATTTTCCATTATGTCATAATTAAATTCATTAGATACTAGAAGAGGTGATGGCCCTCATTCTATGATTCTAAGGGCGATTGAGGAGTATGTTATAAGATAAGGGCAAATCAAGGACCATAAGTTTAGTTTGAATGATCTTAGGTCTAGTTTTTAGAGGAAGCCAAATAACCCAAGTGGTTTTTTATTAGTTTTATAAAATACATAATAGGTGAGGTAGTTTTTCTTAAGATGACCATTATTATAGCCAAGTTATTAGATAAGCCATAAAGATGTCAAATTAATACCAAACCCTTCATCAATTAAAAATTAATGAATAAGGGCAATATTATGGTTATTTTAATGAATATTGGTGGATCATCAACAAAAAAAATGATTTAGTAATTAATCATGTCCTCTTCAATGAATTAAATAGAAGGCTTGAAAGAAGGAAAAATGGATTCAATGGTATGCATGTTGGTAGGTTGAGGATCCATAGAGGGTGGTTCTTCATATATAGAAGATGGATCTTCAATTTCTAATAATTATTTCATAAATAACTTTTGATGATAAGGGTTAGTATGAACTAACTCCATAATTGAAATATTTCAAGGAATGGAGTTAAGTTCAAGAAATTTCCAATGGGATTTAGAAGAAAAACTAGTGTGAGGTTTACAAAGAAAGGTAGATTTGGAAGGAATGGAAGTTATTGGGGGTTTAAAAGAAGGAGGTTATTCCTCATAAACTTCTAAAACTAAATGATTAGTTTTAGTATCTTTGATAAGTTGTTCCTCCAAATATGGTTTCTTCGGTTTTGTGATAAGATCTTTGTGAGCTGGCTTGCAATGATAGTTGACCTTAGCAACATTAACATATTGAGAATTATTGTAATATTGGTCATAGTCAACATAAATAACACAATTATCCTTAGTATTTTGTTGATGACTAGATGTGGAAAAGGATTTTTGGTTATTATAGGAAGAAGCTTTGGGATCTTGTTGTTTTTGAGTAGTGTTATATTCTTGATGACGAAGTTGGAACAAGGCTTCGTGATTGAAGGAATCACCAAGCATATAGGAGACAAAGAAAATTATTCAACCCTCAACAAGTTTCATGGGTATATTAAATGTTAGTGTTAAACCAAAAAAAATTATTGAGGTCATACCATTTAGGAGGATTATTAGGATAAGTAAAGGGTTTAGAGGGCGGTAAAAATTGTTTCATTTGTTGTACAGTTAGTGGTATGTGAGAAGATTAGGGAGTATCAACTTTGTAAACTCCTTGTTTGGTTTGATAAGTATTATTGATTATGGAATTGGTATAAGTTTGAAAATATATTTTAAGGAATTTGGTATTAGGTTCCAATTGCATCATGAGGAAGTCTTGATGTTTACTTGGTCAAGAGCTTCGTTAAACATTTGAGGAGAGAAAGTTTGAACCTTATATTAAAGTGAAAGAGTTAAAGTAGCTATAAAGAGTTTAAATAAATTATTATTAAGCATATTATGGTTGGCCTTATGGGCTAGATATTTTCATCATTTGATAAAATCATGAGCTAATTTGGTGGGATATTGCTTAGCATTGATGAAATGGCTAAGTCAATTTTTGAGAAGGTCATTATGTTGAAACTCTTTAACTAGAGGATTGACTAAATCCTTAAGTTACCAAATAGAATGTTATGGAAGTTGTTTTTACCATTCTAAAACATTGCCAGTGAAGGTTTTAACTACAAGTTTAGTTGTGGAAAAATCATTAGTTTTGATCCAATCTTTATAAAGATTTCCAAATTCTTTAAGGCATGATGCATGGTCTTTAGTCCCATCATAATTTACAGTTAAAGATATATTACAAATATAAATAGACATGATTAAAGGGGATAAAGGCTAATTTTGGATGTTTTGAAGCATTTTATTATTCATGATAGGTTTAGGAATAACATTTCTTGAGGCATCTCTAAGAGGTGGAGGAATAAACTTTAGATTGGCTTGATGATTGAGAACTAGAGGTTGATTATCCATATTGATCAAATGATGTTGTAATCACATCATTTGAGAGGTGTTATAAGTTTGCATTATGTTAATTTGTTCTATGACTTGTGCTAAAATTTGAGTCGTATCAATTTGTGGGTTGGTGTTTGTAGAACTCCTCAAATTGGTAGTAGGAGGAGGGTTGTTCAAAGGTGGATTACCAGTGTGATTGTTGGACAAACTTGTGTTGATAGCTCCCACATTATATTAAAAATATTAAAGATGAAAATTGTATTAATAGGTACAAAAAGGATTGGATCCACCTACTTGATCTTGTGGTATGATTTGAACCAAGTTACAATCCATAGATGAAGGAAGGGAAAAGGCACTCTAAGAGTGAGGGTTCTCTTGGGAGGTAAAGCAAGGGAGAAATGAATACCCCATATTGTGTCTAAATGGATTTAAGTTTTCTAAGAAGATTTTAATAGGGGACTTCATAATATTTTGAGTAAATGAATAGAATGCTAAAGAAAGAGAAAAAAGAGAACTAATTCATCCAAATAGGCTAACAAAGGTAAAAATAAGAGCACAGAGTTGACCAGGTCAACTTAATACTATTGGACAAAATTTAAAATATTATAGAGTTGACCAAGTTAACTTAGTACTATAAATAGGGAAAAATATAGTTTTGTAAGGATATAAAGTCAACTAGGTTGACTTAGTATTGTAACCTGGTAGAAAGGACTATTAGGTTGACCAAGTTGACTCAGTACTGCAGTCAGGAAAAAAGATAGTCTATAAGAGAATGTCAAGAAAAATAATAGTGTGATAAAAATAGGAAAATATTTTGAAATTTTAATTTGAAGCAAGAAATGGAATAAAAAACATAAATAATTGGATCAATGACAATGATCCAATTGGCACATAACACAAAACTTTATACCTTTCAATACAACATAAAATGAATAGAGAGAAAGTAGTCAAATGAAAATCAAATGATAACTAAGTGGTCATCTTAAGTGTTTTTATATTGTTATAAAGTGTTACTTTAAGTGTGATAAGGAAGTTGGCTAACAATAAGGAAGTTGGCAATGGTACTAGTTTTGTATTTGGGTTTACCCTCTCACTTCACAATCCTACAACGATAAGGGTGTTGGATGTTTTTCCAATATATACCATTAACCACATGTTTATAATTGGATAGAAAACCAAGTTGGATTCCCCATTGGTGATGAAATCCAAGTAGGTAGGCCTTGGGAAGATAAATTTTACATGAGTTTTGAATATTGTGTGATTTGGTAGTGTGTATAAAAAGAAAAAATAGTGTAACTAAATGGTATTTTGAAAAACCATCTAATTAGACTATGTGAGCTAATCTAAGCATGAAAACAATTGAAAATGAAAGTGTAAATTAATTATTAACATATAGTTGTTAATTCTCATTTAAGAATGGTATAGAATCAGTGCAGATGACATTGTATGCAAACATTATAGAATAGAGTCAACTGGGTTGCTACTATTTTATAAAATTAATGGTCCTTAAGAACTAATTTAACTAGGTTGACTTAGTATTTTGGATAGAATACATGATACATAATTAATTCAAACAATTCAACTTAGTTTGTTGTAGGATTTTAGTTTTAAAGGCTATAAACTTACACAAAATAGAACTATAATGAAATATTAAATTGAAATAGAGAAAAGAAATGAATCTTGGTGGGTTAGAATATGCTGAGGATTGTAAATTTTACATTGAAGTGCCTTGAATGTTTCTTGTAATTTTTTTCAACTAAGTCAATTAGGTTGACCTATTTCTATGAAGTCCTATTTTTTTAAGCCTATTAAGATGACTAAGTCAACATGGTCAACTTCATTTGTTATTTTGATGTTGACTATAATACTAAGTTTACCTATATGACTTAGTTTTCTATCTATAATTGAGTAAGAGTAATGTGGTGACCTTCTTGATCCAGTAACCTATATATGATGAATACCTACATAGGAAGAATAGAGTCATTTTGATGTAATTATGTGTTAAACCTACAGATAGAAGTTAAAACTATACTAGCCTAGTTGACCTAGTATCACAAATATAGAAAAATAATAAAATGATAGAAATGAAAAACATGAAATCAAACTTTTAAGGGTTATATTCACATTTGGTTGACCAAAATGTATGTAATGGTAAATGTAACAGATTCTAAAAATCAATCCTAGCTCAAAGAAGATAGATCCTACTTACACTTTTGATTGGGGATACATTAGATAATTGGGATCATGACCAATATTTATTTTTTAGACCTAATTATGGGATCTCTTACCATATATAATATTAATAGGGAGGGTTATAAAGCCTTTAGTCAAGTAAAACTACGTATTAACCCTAATTAGGTCCTATGTTTTCATATTCATGAAACTAATAACAAGTAAAACAAAATCTAATCTAGTGCTCACTAAATCTTGTGGCACAAAGTATGGGTTAGTAAACATAAAAATAAACATGCATAAGAGAATCTTATTTAAGTTATGTATAGGTAAAATCCTAATACATGGAGAGAGAGAGATATTATTCAAAATGCATTGCTTATGTTACTTCTATCTACTAAAGAGAGGAGTAAAGTTAGAGATAGTTACTTGGAAGACAAATCCATCGAGACTCAATATCTCCCTTATCCAAAGTTACTTTAAAGGAGGTTTTTACGGTTGTAAAGATCATTAAGAAAGGCCAAAGCATCCAAGACAAGATTCTTCTCCAAGTAAAAACCCTAAGCTAAGACTCCTCAAGTAGAATGCTAGAAAAGAAGATTATAAAGAAGCACAAATGAATAATAATCCATGCCTAATCTATAAGAATGTAAAAATGGATGTGTTTATATAAGTGGATCTAATCCTAAACCCTTCCAAAAAATTTGGCCAATAAAGTTGACCTAATTGACATAGTATTGGAATTGACAAAAACTAACTAGGTCATGGACTAAGTTGACCAGTGATCGACCTAGTCCCTAATAAGTTTTTTCAAATAATAATATAAGGTCAATGTGACTAGCATAGTCATGTAAACTATAAAAAATGGGTTTAAGTTAGGGAAAGGGATAATGAAGGTGGTAAATGACTAGAGGTGTGTGTAAAATGGTAATCAAAGCTTAGGGGAATGTTTCTAAGAGTTAGTTAGATTAATAACAAGTAGTAATAAGGGATAATAATCCTAAAAATTACCAATGGTCTTCCCACCCATTTATCGATACACCCCTTAAGGCATGCAATTAGAGAGATTGAGACTCGATGGGTTCTTGTAAGATAGAAAACATCAGTAATTGATAAAGTTTGAAAATATTATGTGTATACAAAATTGATCCTTGAAATGCAAAAAAATATGGCATGTAAATATAAATTTATATTAAATTTATCATATGTGATTGATTATGTTAAAATTTAAATCTTAGGATCTTTAAATTTGTTAATAGTTTAATTTTAATTGAAATAAATCAAATAAGCATTGATTTAATAGAAAAATTAATGAACAAAGTATTAAATTGATGGATAGGCTCTAAAATCATGTTCTCTACCATAACATGAAAAACCAGAATACCTACATAACAAATTTATAAAATCTTAAAGTTAAAGTAGCACAAATTCATCCAAGTAGTGTAGCTACCTTCTTTGATTAAGCTCAATATCCTAATTTTTTTAGTATAATAGTAACTCTTATGCATAATATATCTCACCCATTATCCCTTTATGTTATATATAGATAAGAGAAGAGGCTAGAGTTAATGTTTGGGTTTAAGAGAGTAGTTACAAAATAACAAGTTAAAACTATAATTTTTAGAATTCAATTAAGTATTTACTTAATTGATAATCTTCTCTAATAATAGATTATGGGTAAGTACGTACCAATGAATGCCTACCCACAAATTAAAAATAATATAAATGCATCTAAAAACCATGTAATAGTGTATGATTAATTAAATACATTAAATTCCCCCTCAAGATGTACTTCGATGAAGGGAAGGATGGAGGAATCATTAAACTATCCTCCCTTAAAAAAATATTCCTTCACTCCCAAAATTTTTGTGAGATAAAAAAATTGGGCCTCAAGGATTTCATGAATATATTTACAACCTATCATATTTTTAGAAAAAATTGAGATCAATGACCTTATCTTGTATCAATTATAGAATATAATACACATGGATATTAATTTGTTTTGTGCATTTGTGTTCCACTAGGTTTTGATAAATGTGGATAATAGTTTGATTATTGAACCAAAGTAGACTAGGTTGGGTATATGTAAATTTAAATTAAAAAACAAGCATTGAATCCAAAATGACTAACAGATGGTAGTGACAATACCACTATACTCAACTTATGAAGCAGACAAAGAAATAATAGTCGATTTTTTTACAATATCAAGTCACAACACCTTCCCCAAGATGATAGATATGTCCCACAATGGACTTGTGATCATCTAAATATCCTACCCAATCATTGTCTATGTATAAGAGAACTATTGTGTTCCCACCAAAAGTGTAACTAAAATTTGAGGCCTTTTCACCTAAATTTTATTCAAACCCATAATTATTAGTGTAGTGAAGATATGTTAGAATGAGTTTTATCTCATACTAATGAATTTCATAGGTATTGATAGTAGCGTGATACCAAATTCATATAAAATGAAAGATTAGGATGTGTATTATTAAAGTATAGAAGACTTCTCACTAATTTCCTATAAAGTGTAACATCAACCAATAGAGTGTATCGTCAACCAAAGGAGAATAAAACTTGGTAGAAAGCTTAAATTTAGATTGATAAGGGGATGGTGTGGACTTATATTCATCAAAGCTGAAGTACCTGAGTATGTCTTGAGCATACTTAGATCAATTAAAAAATATTTATTTCTCAAAATGTGAAATTTGAATACCAAGGAAATAATTTAGCAAGCCTAAATTAGTCAACCGAAAAGACTTCATTATTAAATATAATTTTTATTGTTAAAACTTCTAATGATAATTAAGTCATCAAAATAGAGGGCCAAAATTAGGTGTTTCCTATCTAATTTCTTGGTGTAGACTGTGGGGTCGAAGGGACTCTGTGTAAATCCAAAATTGATCAAGAACATGTTGATATTTTCATACCAAGCTCAAGAATCATATTTTAAACCATACAAGGACTTTTTCAATCTACACACAAATCTAGAGTTCTCATTGCTTACAAACCTAGGAGGCTAAGACATGTAGATTTATTCCTTCAAATAACCATGCAAAAAGGTGATTTTTATGTCCATTTGATGGATGTCCCATTCCTATGTTACAAATAAAGAGAGTAACTCTCATCCACAATATATCTCACCCAATATCCCTCTATGTTATTATATAAATAAGAGAAGAGCTCAAGGTTAGGGTTAGGGTTTTGGAGAGTAGCTACAAAAGTGTAAGACAAAACTATTAGTTATATAAGTCAATTAAGTATTATATTAATTGATAATATTCTCTAATAATAGGTTGTGGGAAAGTATGCACAAATTAGTGCCTACCCATGAATTACAAATAATACAAGTGTATCTTTAAACCATACAATAGTGTTTGAGTAAATAAATACTTTAACACAACATTTAATTTAATAATTTATAATATAATTTGTGATATATTATAATATTAATATTATACATTGTCAGGATCCTCTACTGCCCACTAAGGGCACACTTGATTACCTTTGTATTAGCAACTAAACACAAAATTTAACCAGAATGAATAAGTAACTAGAAATATGAAACAACACAGGATATGAGAGACAATACACAATCTTGTATTAAATACTCATTCAGAAGAAAATACAATAAAGAAGATGTCACACTTCTTCCCACACCTCTAGAGCTCCCACACTTCTAGGGTTCACCAGTAATTCTCCTTCAACAGTTCACTCTCTCAATCATGGTCACAACAATCAACTCCAACACAGAGTTATTGTTCACCTCCACCAGTCAGTAACAACACTACCAGTATACCAAGTACACAACCATACTCCAAGTAGATCTTCCCTTCTCTTGCTGCCACCTGTAAGTCAACAGACCTTACTTACCATGTAAATATCTCTACAACCTGAAGAACCCTTGTCCTTACCTCACCAAGTCCTCATGATTCTTCAACCAATACCCCAATGGATCTTCTAGTAAAACGTGCACAACCTACAACTCTCCCTGATCATACACACTCAACACCCCTTTAGAACTAGGATGAGCTACTCTTGCTCTCTCTTCAAGCACAATGGCTTTCTAGCACACATTTTTACAATACAGCCCATGAGTCTATTATATAGATCTCATGCATACAATAATTAGACTTTCTTAATTACAATAATTAGACTCGCAACTCAAGACCAAAAATAGTCTTTACATGTAAATTGCCTGTTTAAAAATAGACTAGTCCAGAACCCACATGCAAACTGCATGCACACATAGGTTGCCAACATTGGCTCCTTCCTGACCGATGTCAACCGACTCATAACCGACATCAATTGCTTTTGCACTATAATATGACCAACATCGGTTGATCAGACTGATGTCGATTGCCCTGTAACTTGTTCTGTAACTCAGCAACCTCAGCAACCTCCTTCCCTATTTGCATTAGTGAAGCTTTTAGCTCCACAACCTAACAATCTCCCACTTAGAAATAAATAACTATACTGTACCTATACATATACACCATCTAAATTGTTTCATGTCTTGTATCCCTCTTCAAGCTCAATCCTAAAGACCAACCACCACACAACCTATGGTGCACCACCTGTCATCCAAGTAACCTGCCACATTCAAGCCTGCAACTCCATGTAGTGAAGACCTTGACCCTGCGTAACATGAATCCCTATTGCTGGTCCCTCTCAAATACCTGAGAATCCACTGAATTGCCTTTCAGTGCTCCTTCCATAAATTGGCTATGAACTCTCTAACAACTCCCACTACTTGGGAAAACTTAGGTCTACATCAGACCTCATGTGATTTCAAACACTATTCTAAGCTCAACTTGAGCTGTCTAGCCCTTGGTGTGCTTACCAATTCTACATCCTACAAATTAACCCTCACCAATACCTCCTTCACATCAGCTCCCACTGGAGACAAAAAACTCCATGTCTCTTATGCCAAAGAATTTTGTTGCTCCCAAATTCTTCATGACGTACCTCTGAACTAACTTTACCTTTAGCTTAGAAACTCCCTGCATGTGTAACCCTGCAATAAGCAACCACACAATAGTAACAGGATAATGTTGCAATCATCATCCAACCTGGTAAAGTCAAACACAATGGTTACACTGACATTGACTAAAGCCCTACTTTGTCATCCACCTGTCAAACCTGTACCACTATCTTACAGCTTCCTCAAGACCATATACTCTAGCCTTCTATCTCACGTATCCATCCACTCTCTTCTGTAACCTAGGAATCCATTCATCTATTAGTGCTTTCATCTTGGTTAGCAACTCTACCAAATCTCCTGCTTGGTTCTCTTTTGAAGAATTCATGCCATACTCCCACTATTTTTTAGATTCTACCTATATTGCCTCTTCAGGTCTTCTTGGTTCTTGACCATCAATAAGTAACAAGTAAGAAGGTGAAAAATGCATATGAGGTCCACTTACCCTCTATATGGGCATTTGAGACTCCTTGACAGCTTACTATCCACCCAACATCTGTTCCAATGACTGATCTTGGCCATCTCCCAATCTGCACCTGACTGACGTTAGTTCCCTACGACTAACCCTAACTACCGACATTAGTTTCTTCTAACTGACATTGGTCTCCAGCTACCCGACACCACCAACTCTACTGGTCTGCACATGACCGACATTGATGCCTGTCTGTTCGACATTGGTTCCTCCTAACCAATGATGGTACCTATGTTCACCTATGAGTGATGACTTTTTAACTGTGAGCTCCTTTTGGATCAAACCCTTATCCATATTAACATAGCCCTGCTCAGAATAATTCAGTCCCCTCAGCTGATCTCTATTCGTCATCTCCTCCATGAACACCAAGGCTTTCTAGTTCTTAAGTTTATCAAAATCATCTATCTTTTGCTTAAGAACATTCATTCCCTTCTTACATATGTGACCAAGCCTACAAACCCACATCTCTACAATATAAGGTGAATCAGTAATATAAGTAGATAGATAAAGGATACCTACTTTCTTACCATCGTCTAATTCAAGTGCATCCACTGTGAGAGTTATTGTGCATCTCTCATCACCTAACTTTCCTAAAGAAATTACACTCATCTCCAAGACTAGGACCTACATGACCTCCTTCAACACCCATGTGTTACCCGTCTACAATTTCAGCTTCACTTCCCCTTTGCCAACAATCTGACAAGGCTCACCAGCTCCTAAATAAATCTCTCCAAAGTCTCCAAAGACATACCCATGAAAAGATGCTCTATTTCGGGCTGCATGGAAAGAGGCAATAGAATCTATAGACCAAGATTCTACTTTATCCAGAGCAACCTGTGCAACAACACCTGCAACATCTACTTCTACACGCTAATCTTCTACCGACCAACAATCTTCCTTTACCTGCTCTTTCTTTCCATCAATCTAACCGTTCATGCTATTCAGTTTCTCTATTTGTAGCTTACTTTCTTCTACCATTGCTATACTCCCACTCAATCTGAAACCCCTGAGAGTGACCTATAATCAAACACAAACCTGCTCCCTGCAACCTTAGCTCTAATACCAATTGTCAGGATCCTCTACTGCCCACTAAGGGCACACTTGATTACCTTTATATTAGTAACTAAACACGGAATTTAACTAGAATGAATAACTAACTAGAAATATGAAACAACACAGGATATGAGAGACAATACACAATCTTGTATTAAATACTCATTCAGAAGAAAATACAATAAAGAAGATGCCACACTTCTTCTTCCCACACCTCTAGAGCTCCCACACTTCTAGGGTTCACCAATAATTCTCCTTCAATAGTTCACTCTCTCAATCACAGTCACAACAATCAAATCCAACACAGAGTTGTTCACCTCCACCAGTCAGTAACAACGTTGCCAGTACACCAAGTACACAACCGTACTCCAAGTAGATCTTCCCTTCTCTTGCTGCCACCTGCAAGTCAACAGACCTTACTTACCATGTAGATATCTCTACAACCTAAAGAACCCTTGTCCTTGCCTCACCAAGTCCTCATGATTTTTCAACCGATACCCCGGTGGATCTTCTAGTAGAACTTGCACAACCTGTAACGCTCCCTGATCATACACACTTAGCACCCCTTTGGAACTAGGAGGAGCTACTCTTGCTCTCTCTTCAAGCATAATGGTTTTCTAGCACACATTTTTACAATACAGCCCATGAGTCTATTATATAGATCTCATGCATACAATAATTAGACTTTCTTAATTACAATAATTAGACTCACAACTCAAGACCAAAAATAGTCTTTACATGCAAACTGCCTATCCAAAAATAGACTAGTCTAGAACCCGCATGCAAACTGCATGCACACATAGGTTATCGACGTCGGCTCCTTCCTGACCATTGTCGTCTAACTCATAACCAATGTCGGTTGCTTCTGCACTATAATATGATCAACGTCGGTTGATCAGACCGACGTCGGTTGCCCTGTAACTTGTTCTGCAACTCAGCAACCTTAGCAACCTCCTTCCCTGTTTGCATTAGTGAAGCTTTTAGCTCCACAAGATAACATACATTATATTGAAAATAAATATAATTAACATTATATCATTTTATTTTATAATTATTTTGATAACATATTGTATTAATTATTATATAATACATAATTAATAGTATATATAATATATTATACTATGTATATTATATTATATATAATATAATTAGATACAAAAATAATTATTATATGTATCATAATATAATAGTATATATTTATATAATATATATTATTAAATATTAATATTCAAATTTACAACTATGAGCCCAACCAAGTGGAAATAAGATTCAATATTTAGATATGCAACCAGGGAAACAACTACTGATGCTTTGTGTACTTTTAAACAATATAGTGCAGAATATATGTGGAAGACTAAATAGAGATGTGTTGGGAATGAATCTATTATCTTATAGGTTTTTACCTCACCTAATAATGTAGAGATTGGGGACCTAATCTTAGATATCAATACCCTAAGTAATCATGTTGTTATTTTTTGGGCACATGGATTAGTTGGGAACAAAAAATAAATGGTTGAGACCCAAGATCTAAAAGCCACAATAGAGGAGGGAGTTATTTGTTTCTAAATTTATGACTCCATTGTGAAGAAATCCCATCTTAGATAGCCAAAGGAATTTTTGGGAAATTTTAAGGAAGAGGACCCAACATTAACATTGTTAGAGAATAAGCTAATAGGAAGTGGAAGCCCAAAGGTTATGTAGAGATTATAGCTATGAGCAAAGATTATTTCCTCTTTTCCTTCTCAAATTGTGAGGATTTCTCAAATGTTTTGATAGGATTCCCTTATTTCCTAGGGAAAAATGTTTTATCTCTTAAAAATGGAACCTAGGTATGGATCTTGATAAGGAAAAATTTAATCAAATGCCTATTTGGTTTAATCTTCTAGGTCTAATAGTGGAATTTTGGGAAGAAGATGTCTTAATGGGTATCACCAACTCCTTTATCTAGTTTATCTCCCTTTATCTAATAAATAAATATAGGAAACATATTTTTGAACAAGGAGATACCTTCTTATATCAAGTTATTGTTAACATATGAAGAAAGGTTACAAATGATAGATTATGAAATTATGCAGTCCTCTAAGAGGCAAAAAAAAGAATACAAAACCCACACTGAGATAATAGAAATGGTGGAAGAGTAAGTATTCAAGTGTTATAGGATGGAAAGTATTTAGGTATTGAGGACCAAGATCAGATCCCTCATGGGGATAATGATGAAGTCATTAAGACACCGATGTTAGATAATGAGAAAGATCCAAAAGCTTTAGAACATAGAGAGATAAAACTTGTGGGAGATAAGGACCAATACCAACAACATAAGAGAGATAGAAAGAGTGATACCAGGTATCTTGAGGTTCAAACCAAAAATCAAGCCATGTTATATGATACAAATGTAATAAATATGATAAATATAGCATTGTGGGATATATCTTTGCATTAAAAATATCCACTAGTGTTATGGAAGATATGGATTATGAGGCCACCCTTAATGATTAAGAAGAGGATAAAAAATGGAATTTGGTGTCCTATAGGAAGACTAACTACAAGAAAATATCGCATCCTAATGACAGAGTGACTAAGAGCACCAAATATAAAGAGTTGGTTAGATCTTAAAATTTGGGGGTTAGCTAGATGGTGTTCTAGTTACGATAAATTAGGTGGATATGTTGTGAAATCTAGGTTATTTTTACTAAAGTTTAACAAAAGCTTTTTAGTTTCCTATAGGTTGTTTTTTTAATTTGATTCTACTAGACTTTATTATTATATCTCTTTCTATAAATGTTTTGAGATCCTTTAAAAACTAGTTTTTAACATATCAAATTATATATATATATATATACACTACACCGATAGGTGTTCCTATAATGGCATTCGAGGGTGGTGGCTGGGAGCTATAATGGTGTGTGAATATTAGTATTTAATTCTTTGAAAGCCAACATTATAAAATTAAAATAAATGTTTGGAAGCCAACATGATTAAATAAAAAAATAAAACAATAAATATGATGGTTTAAAAAGATAAAAAAAACATATAAATATAAACAAATTAAAAAAAAAGTGACATAAATAAAAATTAAAGAAAAGTTTAAAAAATGAGGCAAATTACTTATTTTCTCATTATTTTACCTGTAAAACTTCCCTCATTGCTTTATTAATAATCATAACATTTAAATTATCAAAATAAATTATCATAAAAAGTATTACATCTAAATAAATAAATAGATAATATACATATAATCATAATTAATTTATGGGATAATATATAGATGATATATAGATAATATACAAATAATATATAGATAATATATAGATAATCATAAATAATCTATGGGATAATATAATCATAATTAATATACGAAGGAAGAAATGTTCCTTATAACATCCTCAAAGCCTTAAGGGATGAAAGTACCACTATTTGATTGTGACATCATGTCACCACATGCACATAATATTTTGTTTAAGGGGTAGAATTTAAATATGATGATCCAAAATTATGATCATATGAGGAGGTGTAATTTTTATAGGGTGATAATGGTGGGCTTCCCAATAACCATTTGTATTATTCAAACTCGCTCTCTCCAAAACCATCCAACTATTTGCCTTGACTCTATAGCCACTACTTCAATGGGAGGAGATAGGGAAAGGCTTGAGCCCATCTCATGCACAGAAGTATGGGGGTAGAAAAAGGTTTGGAAGAAACTTAAATGTCAGGATATGATAGAGTTTATGGTGATAATTATTGATAATGACATCGACATGGCCCAAGATTTTATAGCAGCCTAGAACAAATGGCATAAAAATCACTATTATAGAGGATTTTAGTGGGGAGGCTATTGGAATGTCATATGAGAGGACTAAGGCCTAAAAGGACCAAAAAAA